>PVIH01005137.1:0-90039 GCA_004025045.1 Sigmodon hispidus | reverse complement strand
GATACCCAGGATTGCCATATTGTTCTATTTTTCTTCTTTCTGTACAGCATCTCTGGGCTCAGGTGAACCCCTGGGGCTTTCCCCTTGGTCCCTTGGTCCCCACAACCTCATTCAACCCTCCCTCACTGCCTTCTGGTACCTTGTTCCCTGCATCCTCTTTCCTTTAAATTCCTCCTAAAATCCAGCCAGCTCCCGCTGCAGGACCTCCCCATGACCAGCATTCCTCAGTCTGGAGCACCACATCACTGAGGAAACTCACCTCCAGCTCCTCACTTCCCCCTCTCCTTTACGTCCTCTGTGCCCCGGCCAGCTTGGCCACTAGTCTCGGGCAGGTATCACCAAGCTACATCCAATTCACCTCCTTCCTCCTGAAGGCCTCTCCAACAGAAGGGACATGACTCAATACACAGCTCCAAGGTGTCCCCCGGGATGTGTCCAGTGATCCACCTTGTTCAGATGTACTTATAACACACCTACTGTGTGTGTGTTTGTGGGTATGTGTGTGTGTGTAAAACAGGTGCA
Source organism: Sigmodon hispidus (assembly GCA_004025045.1). NCBI lineage: Eukaryota > Metazoa > Chordata > Mammalia > Rodentia > Cricetidae > Sigmodon > Sigmodon hispidus. The sequence continues at coordinate 89,517 of PVIH01005137.1, read as the reverse complement.
TGTAGTACAGCATTAGTGATCGAGGCTTCTAGAGCCTTCCCCCTGGGTGAGTGCTCCAATCCTCTCCACAAACCTCAGAGGTTAGAACAGAAGCCCAAAGGCTGGTGACATGTCTCAGGTCCCTCTGCTGGTGAGTAGCAGTCTGGCTCCTGTGCCTTCAGCAGGCCTCTGTAATTGATACACAGTGTCCTGGAAGTGAGACAGGTTCATCCCCCTCCTGTCTCCTTTGGCTGTGAGGTGTGAGGTGGCAGCCCCTCTGCCCACTGCTCTCTTTGCCTTCTTTTCTTTGATTTTTTTTTTTTTTTTTTGCTCTGAGACAAGGTCTCACGTAGTCCAGGCTGGCTTTGAACTCACTATGTAGCCAAGGATGGCCTTGAACTTCTGATCCTTATTCCCCTACCTCTGGAGTGCTGCAATTACAGGCTTATACCACCACTTCTAGCTTTACCTGTAGCTGGTGACCACTTCTAGGGATTCATACATGCTGGGCACTCTACCAATGGAGCCACACCCTTAGTCCCACCCTGTTCCCCTTCAAGAGGGTATCGTAAATAACCAGACTTGAAACTAGACCAAAGGGGGCACTTCAGACCCCTTTTCTGGGGTGAGTTTCCATCCACACAGTGAGTTGCTGATGGCTCCCTAAAGTCTTTCAATTCCAAGTGCATAAACCCTAACACAGCTGCTTGTGCAGCCAAAGACACATGCCACGGAGTCCCTGAGCCCATGCTACATTTCCCCTCAGCTTCCTCGGTCACATCAACTCATGGTCTTGGCAGTCCCCACCCTGAGACCACACTCCTCTCTCTGGACACCTGTCACCTGTCCATCATCTTGTCTGCCTGCTGACCTGGATCCACCTGCCTCTGCTACCATCCATCAGCCTGCCTCAGCCTGTCCACCTCATGTCCCTGTCTGCCTGGTGTCTGCCACTCTGCCCATCAAACACACAGGCTACCTCTAAACCTTGGTCCCCATTTGCCAATGACAACAAAGGAGAAATGTGGCCTTTGCGGTCACCACTTACTGAGCTGGCCAATCTTAACATCACAACCTGTCTTTCTAGAGTGCCAGTGGTTCCCCCTGGTACTCAACACCCTCTTCATTCCCCAGAGGACCCCAGCCCTGCTGGGTCTAAAGGCTTCTACTTAAGGAATCAGGTCAGTGCCATGTACCTCCTGCCAAAAATGTCTAAGAAGTCCCCAAGGAAATCACTGGACACGAGCGTGAAGATGTGTGTACAAGGATGCTCACAGCAGAATTGTTTGTAATAGGGAAAGGTTGGGAGCAACCCAAGTGTCCAACCGCGGGGGCTGGCTGAGTGAATTATGGACAGCCACACAATAGTGGGCTGGACAGCTATTAAAAAATGGTGATGTGGATGTCTATTCATTGAAATGGCAAGACACTCACAGTATACTACCCAGCAATGGGGCAGGCTACAGAGGCATATGTGCTATGCATGATGCCATTTTTATTTTTATTTTCAATCTATGTCAACAAGAGCACATATCAAAATGATGGCCAAAGGGTAGTGGATCACGGCTAATTAAAAATGCTTTCATGGATAAAAAGACACACAGATGCCTGTGTATATATTTACACCCACATAAATATACTCTTCCTAGGAGCTAAGCCACATGCTCTGCTCTGTGTCAGAAACTCCTCCCATTCTCTCAGGAGGTGAATTTACTGAAGGGATTTCCTAGATGAGGAAACAGAGTCCGACAGATGAACAGTGGTAGAGCTTAACTGTGGTATGCTCAGCTTTTCTGAGCTCCAGAGTCCTTGATTTCAGTCAGCAAGAATTGCCTTTCTCATTTTGTTTATCTGCAACTCATCTGTTTGGAGAAAAAATTAACATCTAAGAATGGCCTTTGACCCAGAGACATTCCTAGACATCATCCAATGTCTTTTGGGGACCAAAAGTGGTCCTGGTTGAGAAACATGGACCTGAATAACTCAGTTGGTAGACTGTCTAGCATGCATGAAGAAGCCCTGAGTTCAATCCCCAGTACTGCATAAGCCAGTCATGGTGACTCCGACACCAGGATTCCAGCCATGGTGACTCAGACTTGTAGTGCCAGCACTCAGAGGCAGAAATAGGAGGATGAGAAGTTCAAGGTCATCCTCAACTACAAAGTCAATTTGAGATCAGAGGCACATGAGACCCTGTATCAAAACAGACAGAACCAACCAAACAACCCAATGCCAAAAAGATGGCTTAGCAAATAAAGTCACTTGCCTCTCAAGTCTCCTGACCTAGGTTCAGTCCCCAGAACCCACATGAAGATAGGAGAGAAGCAACTTCACCAAGCTGTCCACTATCATTCACATGTATGCCAGGGCACGTGCCCACACACACATGGCACAGCACATACATGCATTTGTGCACACACACATAAACAATAATAACAATGAAATTGAAAAGAATAACAAATTCGGGGCTGGAGAGATGGCTCAGCGGTTAAGAGCACCGTCTGCTCTTCCAGAGGACCTGGGTTCGATTCCCAGCACCCACATGGCAGCTAACAACTGTCTGTAATTCCAAGGCAAACACCAAGGAAAATAAATAAATAAATAAAGTTTAAAAAAAAAAAAAAGAATAACAAATTCTACATGTTCTAACAAAAAAAAATCAAATGATAGAAATGAACAAGGCCAGGAGAGGGGGCTGGTGAACTACACACTGGGCAACAGCCTGGCTGCCTCCCTACATACTAGCCATAGGTATGCTGGCTCCCACACTGCGTGACTCTAAGCCCCTCCCCAAGCTCGAGCCCAAGCCCACACTTGATGCTGCAGAGGCAGTGTTGGCTGTGTGCCGCATGCAAAGCTCCACACCCGGGAGACAGAAGGAAATGTCCACACTGGCCTTCGTGGAGTCTCCCCCAGGGCTGGGCTCTCAGCCTCTGCCCTGCTATTTGTACTGCAGTGGTCAGGGGTGGGGATATCCTGTAGGTGATAGGTGGTTGGCAGTGTCTGTCATCAGGGTCAGCCTTCACCCACTGGGTGCCAGTAATGGCCTTTGACCCAGAGACATCTTTAGACATCACCCGATGATGTCCTTTGGGAACCAAAAGTGGCCCTGGCTGAGAAACATTGGCCTGACATGCTGAGAAAAATAACGAGGTAGCCGGTGGAAAAAAAAAAAAAAAAAACCCAAGCTCTGCTTCTAGGGTTTGCAACAGAGGAATGGGCACTGGGTGTTCCACAGGGCTCCTCAGGCAGCACCTGGTCCTGAGAACTAAGAGGCCCACAAGATCTCTTCATGATTTTGACTAGACATGGCGTGAACCTCTTCATCCTCTGGACCTCACAGAGGTGCTTCCATCCCCAACAGAGAAGCCCAGAGCTTTAAGCACTGTCCACTGGGTGTCCTCACTTGCAAGTCTCACCAGTTTCTCACAGACATCTGTCCCTAGCTGGTCCCCACCCCTTCTGTAACCCTTGCCTCATAGTTACTACCTCTGTGGTCAAACAGTATCATGAGTCAGAAACTGGACATCCCTACACTCTGCATTCTCCAGCCCTCTCAACTCCTACGTTCAGCCCTCAGAGCAGGCCCAGCAATGGCAGCCCTGGACCTGGTTTCCCAATTAATTCACTCTCCCCACATCTGTGACTGAGGCTTCTCCAGGCAAATGTCACCAGGTGCTTCTCTTGCTGAAAACCCTCCGGTCCTCACTGCTCAAAGATCTTCCTGCTTTCTGTGGCTCTCCAGCCCCACGGGACCTGCTTCTGCAGCCCCATAACTGACTTCTCTGTGATCTCCACTCCCAGGCACCACCCTCCAGGCATTCACTTCAGGGATCTGGGCTGGCTGCTTCCCACCCCCTGTTCTCCCTCCCCTCAGGGGACCTCCACAACCCTGAGCCTGGAGTCTGCCTTCCTCTCCAGTGCCCCTTCATTTTCACTCCTCAGAGGACCATTATTCAATCCTGCAGAGCCCTGTTTATACTCTACTCTTTCTGAGTCTGCTGCTCATTCATAGCTCTAGCCAGGGTGGTGGGAATTGCTTAATTGTCTGTTGGGCACCCTGAACCACTGGCCTCCTGCTGGCTCAGACTAACAGCTGTGTCTCGGGCACTCAACACATTGCCTAGCACACATCCGTGCTTAGCGGACATACATTTACATGTGTTTTTTCAACACATTATGAATGGATGAAACAAGTATATGAGTGGACACAGGGAAAAGCTGCTCCTTGGCTTGGGTCATGGGGGCCTCAGAAGATCTTTGAGCAGGGCATTCTGAGAAGGGCAGGTCTGGCCTTGGGTAGGACAAGTAGATAAAGGAGGGTACAGAGGGATTACAAGGACCTTGAATGTCACTGTGCAGAGTCTGGACTTAATTCAGTAGGCAATGGGGAGCCATGGAGGGGTTTTAATCAAGCAAGTGACGCGATCCCACCTGTTCCGCAGAATGATGGCTGGGACTGCAGCAAGGTGTGTGATAGGAGACTGGAGGCCTGGAGGCCGGCAAGGAGGCTGCAGCAAGTTTAGGCTTTTCAAAGCCAGCATGCCTGAGTCAGAGCGGGGATCATGGAATAGGTCAGGGAGGGAAGGAAGAAACCAGAACAAAGAGAATCTGTGAAAATCCAGAAGCTTCCTTTGCCTCTGGCTGATTAGTGGCCAATTTGTACTACTCTGGAAGCACTGGAGGAGCCAGAGGTCAGAGGGAGCCTGATTCTACCCCAGGTGGCCAAGCAGTTGTGCCAGAGCAAGGAGAAGCCATTGCATTCAGGATTATCAACAGAGGAGAATTACAAGAATCGACGTTTTGGGGCATCCTGAGTGCCCAGCACAGTGCTAAGCTAAAGGAACTGTTCTCTCTCTCTCTCTCTCTCTCTCTCTCTCTCTCTCTCTCTCTCTCCACAACAACCCAATAGAGAGGTGAAGTAACTTGTCTAAAGCCACACAGCCCACAAGTCACAAACCCAGGTTGCAGCAACAGAGCCAAACAGCAAACTGGTACTGGTAGGTCTGGAGAGAAAACAAGAAGTGCCCTCAATGTGACAGCAGGTAAGACAGAGCCTTTGAGCACATACATGGAAGGAAAGGAGCATCTCCAGGCTCTGGAACCTTCTATTCTTAGACCCAGATTCCCAGATTTAGGAAGGTACAGCCCCCTGTAAGAGAACTCAGCTAAGGAGTGCACTGTGAGTATCCTTAGCAGTGATAGAGTAGGGGGTGGATGAAATCTGCCCAGGCCCCAAGAGCATTGCATTAGAAGCCTTTTTTTTTTTTTTTTTTTTTTTTTTTTCAAACTAGAGAAGAGCATGCCTTCTCCAGACAGATGCAGTTGCCTCCAGGGCACCTTACTTGTTGAGTGGAGCTTAAAATAGATTTCAGACCCTCCTCTCCTCCTGAATCAAGTGTCCTCGAGACAGTCAACAACCTGTCCAACCGCACAAGACAGCCATACTTCCAGTTCTCTGTTCCATACCCCTGCCTCCCAGTATCCAGTCTCCCATAAGCATAAACTCAAGCCATGTGAAAATGTAACTTTCCTGTTAGTCGTTACATTGTTGGCAACTCTCCTCTACAGAGTCTGATGATGCCCATGGTCTTGATGATGCCCCTGGTTAAAATCAGAGTCTGTCCTGATTAGGGCATGAGCAGGGAGTGGGTGGGGATGGGGAGTATCTAGGCTTTCTTTAGGGACACCAGAAACAAAACTCAAGTTCTGGGAAGCAGAGGCCTTTCTTCAAGCATTCTTAAGTCTTAAGGATGCTCTGAGGAGCCAAAGCTAGTGAAGAGGACACTACCCGACACTCCTTGAATTGGGGGAGCATGAGAGAAATAAGGCTTTGATTCTTGAGCCAGGTCCTGCTCTCCACTCAGCTAAGTCTGTCTTGGCTGGGAGGGATGGTGAGATCCTAAGTGGGGTCTCCACCTAGCCTCTCCTCAGGGCCTTCCTTTGTCAGTTAGAAGCTCCTACCCCTCCCTGGCTGCCCAGGATGGGGTCCCCACACACCTGAGGCTGCGCTTCCAATAGATTTTCCTAATAGAAGAAAACTCAAGACAAAAGGGAAATTTTAATTGGCCGACTCCTCTATGTGGTGCAGTAAATAAACTGTTCCAAACTTTGCTGCTGTGTTGAAGGTCTCAGTCTCAGCTCTAGCCAGTCCCTCACAGGGAGCCTCAGAACCCCACAAGTGAGGGCACCAAGAACCCACAGAGTGCAGAGGTGTAAGTCCTGCCTCTGTGCAGATTGTAGACTGTCAGGGAAGCAACCAAGACCACAGTCCCCTTACATGCATGCATGCACACACACACACACACACACACACACACACACACACACACTATACACAGGCACACAGGGTCACAATAGTTTGTAATTTTGGCTTCTCTGTCAAAGTCATTTAATGGCTTTCTTTCCCCAGGAGCTCAGGGATCTACCTTAAGCCCCTCATGCTGCATGCAAACGTCTTCCTGCTTTGCCCACAGCCCGTGGACAAGAAACTGATTCAGTTTCCCTCAACCTCGGCCAATATAGAATTGATGAGGCTTGGATGTCAGGGTTCCTGGGTCCCTATTCTGCCTCTTGATCGTGCTTGCCTTGCGACCTCGAGCCTGCTTCCAATACTTTAAGATGGGAAGGAGAGAAGCCCAGGTAAACGGAATCAGACATGGTGACCCAGAGGCAGGTGCCCTAGGCCGAGAGCGACCCCGCTTGCTTGGTAAAGCACCCATTGAGAGGTACTGGCACGGGAATAAAGGAGGAGCTCAGAGACAATCCCCATCCCAAGCAATATTTAAGGGACCACAGTGACTTCCAGGAGCACTGGAAAAGGCAAAGAACCCAGCTGGAGCAGCCAGGAGTAGAGGCTAGCTTGGGAAAGAAGGTGCCTCCTGACCCGGCAGAGAGAAACTGAGGCAGGTTGGGTGTAAAAAGGTGGACGAATACACTAAGGATGAGACGAACCAAGCCTCCACATTCCATCAAGAGTCAGATTGGGCACTGGTGGGCAAGCGTTGGGGATACGCTTAGGGGCAGAGCACGTAATAGATAGGCTTTCAGAACGGTAGGAGAAGAAGAGGGTGGGAGAAGCCAGTACCGGGCTCCAGCGGCCCAGCAGAGGCAGTAGCCAAAACTAGCAACCAACCAAGCCACTGGTCAGGCTGGGCACTCCGGCCGCCCGGTTCTGGGACCCAGAGAACGCTAGAATCAGACCCTGGTAAAGCAAGAGGACTGGAACGTACTCCCTCCAGCAACGCCAGCGACGGGGAGAATGGGAGAGAAAGCAGGGGGTCCCCAGCAGCACAGGGTGGGAAGCTTTCAAACTAACGGCTGGCTTCAGCTTCAGCCGGCTGGCGCTCCTGTGCCCGCCAGCAGGGGGTGTCCCTGTGGCTTGGGGAGACCCCGGGGGACTCCGGTTTCTGTCTGCACTCCGCCCGCTGCACCCCACAGGGTAGTCTCTCTCAGCTCCCCAGCTGGGGCAGGGACCTGGCTAGGCCACTGCAGGAATGGTGAGGTCAGGTCCCCAGGCAAAGGCGACATGAGTATGGATAGTGCCCACTGAGGGTCCTGCAGCCCTCCCGATCACAAGGTTCACGCCTTCCGGCTCCACAACCCGGACCTCGAGGGTCAATCCCGAGTGGCACTCGCTTTGGACGTGAGCTTGTGAAGCCTGGTGTTTCTCCGTGGCGGGGGACAGAGTCCCCGGAGTCGCGTGCGGAGGAAGAGGGCAGAGCTGCCCTCGATCTTCGCACGTCATCCGACGGCCAAGGGATGCAGGGGTCACACCAGCAGGGCCGCAAGGGTCCCCGTAGCCTGACCGGCTCACCCCACCCCAGGGTGGCCGCAGCTGTGCGTGTCTCGGCGGCCCGACCCGCACACGCACCCGCGCGGCGCACACGCTCCCGCCGCGCCGATCGCCGAGCCTCCAGGAGGGGCCGCCAGCCCACGAGCCCAGCCCGGGGTAGCCCGGGGTGGGCGGCGGGGACACTTGGGTCCCGACTCGTGTCTAGGCTGGATTTGCCATTCCCGCACCCCTCCCCGCGCGCCGGCCCTGCACCCCCGGCGCCGCCACCCCCCCATCTCCTGGCCTGCGGGGCATCCCCGAGCTCTGGGCGCAGGGACCACGACTCCGGGGCCGGGAGGTGGCCGGGCTGGGCTCCGCGCCGGGGAAAGTTTGGACGTGGGAAAGTCCCCGTCGCCTGGCCGGGGAGGGGGCGCGGGATGAGAGCGCTTGGGTTGTTGCCCCGGAGCCCGTGCTGTGCCCGCCTCCCCCCCGGCCCGTGCGCCCTCCCAGCCCGCAGCCTCCCCGGCGGCGATCGGCTGGTCTCCCGCCGGCGCCGCGCGCTCTTACCTCGGGGAGCGGCCGGGCTGCACCCTGGTTCCCGGTCCTCGGGACGCCAATGAGCTGCGGGATCCCGGCCAGGTCCGGCCCCGGCGTCCGCCTGGAGGAGCCGAGGGAGAGCGGGAGCGAGAGGGGGAGCCGCGGCGGCGAGTGCGCGCGTGTGTGGAGGAGCGAGAGAGCGAGGGAGTGTGCGTGTCTGACTAGGGGGGAAGTGTGCAAGGGACGGATCCCTTCCTTCCTCCCGCAGCCTCTGGTGGAGACTCGGAGAATGCAGCGCCCGCTGGGCAGGAGCGCCGCGCCGAGCCGCAGGCGGCCGCCGGGCCGGACCCCGCAGCCAGCCGGGGAGCCCGGCCCCCCGCCCCGACCGCGCCCCTCCTTTACCCGCAGGGCCCGGAGGCTCCGTCTCCCCTGCTGCTGGCGGCGGGAAAGCCCCCGGGGGAGTGCTCCTCCTCCTCCCAGCCCCGATCCGCGCGAAGGGAGCGCCCCCAGGAGGGGAGTAGGCTCCCTCCCTGCCTGGCGGTTCAGCTGCCCCAAGGCAGACTAGACCCTGTCCCCCATTACTCCCCTGGCCTGAGACTTTGCTGCATCTACCCTACACACACACACACACACACACACACACACACACACACACACACATTGAAAGCCTGGCTTCAAAAGAAGGGGGTGCAGGCGAAGGTAGGGGCGGGCTTCTCAAGTGGCCACCCCTGGCTGGCTGCCCAGAAAGGCCCTTTGCACAGACTGAGGCTTCAGAAACAATCACTGTGCATTGAAGTGGACAGAACCCCTGCCCTGGGGCTGGGAGTCTGCTGGCAGGTGGGAGGTCAGTTGTCCTGGGAAGAGAGCCATGCCGGAGAGAGAGAGAAAGAAGCAAGACAGCCCAGCCTAAACTTAGTGCCCTCTTGCACTAGTCCTAATAAAATCCTCTCACTATCCAGAAACGCCTGGAAAATCATCTTTCCACTCCTGCTCAAATTCAGCTCGCCCACTGTCCCATGTCCTTTCTGTTTGGATTGCGTTCTTTTGGCTGCACGGGTGCCAGCTGGGTGGCTGAAGTATTCGGTGCAGCTGAATGTCTTTGCCATCCCATCCCTAACCAGGTATCCTGGCCTGCAAAACCGACACTGAAGTTAAGGAGGGTGATGGCTGCACCCTCCAAGACCCTAACTCCTGTGGGTCTCCAGGGAGCCACACTTCAGCTCACCCCGGCTTGCTCACCACCAAGCAAGCATTCTAATTGCCACCCCTAACAGTCAGTCCTCTCTGTGACCTGCATCTCCTCTGGGCGGCTGCATTTCTAGTCCTTCCTGATAAACTCCTTCACTCTTATTTATTTTGAGATTTATTCTCTACCTCGGCAGCCAGCTCCGTCCTTCTCTTGGTTCATTCCTTCCATTGATCTCCCAAGCCTCGCTTTTGTATCGCCCCTTTTCCCGGTCTCTCTCCTCCCCCCTCTCTCTATTCTTAGCTTCTACTCTTTCATGCTTCCAGAGACCAGAGGCTGGCCCTTCCAGATGCATGTCTTCACTTTTTGCTTTCTCCTTCTCTCAGACTCACTTTGCAGCCATGGGTCCTCCTTTCTTGTCCCCCCAGGCTTGGGTGTGTGCTGATCTCCCAGGACTCTGACCTAATTACATGGCCACTGGTTCTGTGGGCCTGGGCTGCTGAAGCCTCCACATTTGACTGCACGTGGTGGGATGCCCCAAATTCTCTTCTCCCTATAACTCTATTAAAACTTCACGCTTTACTCTACCAACATCTAGCCTCTCCATTTCAGGCTCCTCCTTATCTTTGACTCTTCCCTCCACAAGCCTCCTCTGGGCACATCCTTCTGTGCAGTCCTTTCTCCTGGATACAGCCTACTGTATCTTAGACTCTGGGAATGCAGAGGAGTCACAATCATCACAATTGTCATGCTTTTGCTTTTATGAAGATACAACAACAGTCCTATTTTACAAATGAGGAAACTGGGGTACCACATTTTGGAATACCAGGCATGCACAGACAGCAAATTAATACATTCTGGAACCTCCAGCCTTGTTTTCTGGCCTGGGCATGGGCAAACAAGACTCTTGCTGACTGAAGTATATAGCAAGTGCAGCAAGAGACAGGCAGTGTGTCGTAGAAGACCTGCCCCATGAGAACCTGGGGGTGTAGGAAACAGACCTCCTTACCCAGCGTTGATACGTGGATCACATGATCATAACAATAGTGGTTAGCAAAGCTTGTGCTGCCCATTAATTTTTACATAGATGATTTCATTTGATTTACACAGCAACTACATATTTATACACAAAGAGGTGGAGGCAAAGAGAAACTACAAAATGATAGTCACAGAGCATGTTGGGCTTTGATCCTATACAGGCCTCCAGGCTGAATTGGTGTTGAAATATTGCTTCCAGGCTAGCAGTGGTCCTAATGCATCTCAGTTGTCCCTATGCCCTGGTGTGGAGGTGACCACACACGGGGAACAATACTATGCCAGGGTCTGGATGAAACCTGGATGAAAGACTTGGAGGGATGTGTTAGGGATCATTATTAGTTGTGAGATTCCATCAGGTGCGTGCCAACTTGGCTTGATACACTGGTGACTTTTAGAACAGTCATTTGGGCTACTGACCTTTGCCCTCTTTTGAACCCAGGTATCCTCCACCTCCACCCCGTGACACTTGGGCTCCTAACCCATTGTCGCTGTGCTGTCCTGTTCATGGCAGTCTGCCTAGAAGTGGCTCTACTATCTGCCTACTCAACCCTGTGGTACTACCCCTTTCTCCTAGTTGTGACAACTATAAAACCATGTCCAGAGGCTGCAAATGTACCCTGAAGGGCAAAGTCAGCCTTAGTGACCATCAGGGCTCCAGTGTGAGGGTCTGCTCCAGGATGCTTTGCCTTTGAGCAGATGTCACAAGGGGTGCATGTGTGTGTGTGTGTGTGTGTGTCTGTGTATGTATATATGAGTGTGCATATTTGTATGTGTGTGTGTGTCTGTGTATGTATATATGAGTGTGCATATTTGTATGTGTGTGTGTGTCTGTGTATGTATATATGAGTGTGCATATTTGTATGTGTGTGTGTGTGTGTGCACACACGAGTGCATGCTTTCAAGTCCTGGTTCTTCCTCTCCCTTCTACGACTGCTCACACTACAGCCAGACCCCTCAGGGCCTCACCTTTTCTATTCTCCCCGCTTATAGCCTCAGACTGTCTTTCTGTCCTGCTGCTTGTCTGTGTTTGCCTGTTGCCTTGATACACACATCCTGGCCGCTCTTCTCTGCCGCCCTCCGTTCCGACTGTCTCTTCCTTTCCAGCAGTGTCTCTCTGATGCTTCCTGAATGTGTGTCCCCACGTGTCCTCTCTACCTGTCCCCACCTCCCCCCACCCTGTCTCTGTCTTTGGCTGTCTGCTCCTCCCTAGTTCCATATCTTTCTCTTTCTTTTTCCTCTTCCTCTCTCTCTCTCTCTCTCTCTCTCTCTCTCTCTCTCTCTCTCTCTCTCCCTCCCTCCCTCTGTGTGTCTTCGTCTTCTGCCTCTGCCATCAGCCCCTGCTCTCAAGGCCCCATGGCCCCCCTCCTCCCATGTCACTGGCCTCTGACCTCACCCTGGCCCCTTCCCAACATCTCCCTTCCCTTCCCTCCTTCCCTCCTCTCCCTTCCGTGCTCCCCATCCCTCCTCTCCTCCTCCACTCCCTGCATCTCCTCTCCTCCCTCCTGCGCTCCCCCTCCACTCCCCCCCCCCGTCCCTGGGAGCTGGAAGTTAAAAGCTCTTCGGAACTTGCTCCGCAGTCGCTGTTCCCGGCCTTTCATCTCGCCAGCACATTTGTAAAACTGCGCAGACTGAAGGGCCGTGACATGAACAACCAAAGAAATGTCAGTGCTAGGGTAAGGCCGCCAGCGCACAAGGGGAGTGGGAGAAACACTGGGCCACACCTCAGGGACTCCTGGGAGAGGATCCTTCCTTCAGACAGGGTGGAGGCCCCTACTAGAGGACTGGCTCTAGTGCCCTGTGCATCTTCAGAGCAGGGCTCAGCACAGGGTGGGGCAGGGGACAGGCAAGGTGGAGGAGGAAGAGGCCCTGGGCTGCCAGCTGGACCAAGGCAAGACGAGGCTGGCAGCTGGCATTTAGGAGCCCTGGGGAGCAGAGGTGGGTGGGTTTGTTGCCCCCAACACCTCATTCTCTTCAAAGCCAGAGTGTCTGGGTTCAAATCTTACCACCACCACTTACCAGCCCTGACACCCTGAGCAGGTGGCTTCACTCCTGTTCCTCGGAGGGGAAGCAAGGGTGAGGCTGGCAATGCCTATGTTAGCAGGCTGGGCTGAAAGTCAAGTGAATGGAGCCATGTATGACACTCAGAATAGCTGTTTGTTTTCATTAACAAACAATAGGATGGGTCTGATGGATAGGATGGTGGGCCCTATGCTGCAGAAGGGGAAGCCGAGGGAGGGTTAGAGAAGGCAGATGACCTAAGGGAGGAGCGGAGATCAAAGCCTGGCTCCCTTCCTCCTTTGTCCTTCTCCAGGGGTTTGTGGACACAGGCTCTGGACTTGCACTCTAGCTGGGCATGTTATCTGTTTGTTTTCCTGCTCTGTCCTGTGGAAGGAGATTATAGTAGATGTTCAATAAACATTTGCAAATAGATGAATAAAACTTTTGAAACTCAACAAGGCTAGGCAATTAAAAAGAGCTTTGTTTGCAGGTGTCTGAGGGGCAAGCATGGGGAACAGTGGAATGAAGCTTGAAAAAGGGGCCCGGACCTTGCCCTAGGGACTTCTAGAACAGCACAAATCTATAACCCCCATCTGGCCTGAGAGCCGGCAGCACCCTGGACAGCAGACATGGTGACAGACGGGAACCCACCTGCTTTGGAGCAGTACGGAGACTGAGCCCATTTGGCAGTCTCCTGCAGCTTCTGCCTGAAGCCAGGCTCCAGCTTTCTGCGCCCCCCCCCCCCCCGCTTTCTATATCCCTCTTCTCTCTCTCTGGACCCAAATGCAAAGTCAGAAGTCCCATCCCTCTTCTCTCTCTCTGGACCCAAATGCAAAGTCAGAAGTCCCACTGGGGAGGGTGCCCCTCCTGCCTCCCCTCTTCACTCCAGCCCTCGACAGCTTCTGCAGCCCAGGGCTGACACTCAGGTGGCTGTGTGGAGACAAGAGAAAAGGTCCCCAGGGCTTTGGCTCTCCTGAACGTCCCTAAAGATCCAGCAGACTGGAACAGGGCCTGAGCACCTGCAATGTCCCCCTTGGTCCCTTCCTTCTTTGTGGTTGCAGGGCAAGACAGCCCTAACACCCACACTCCCCCCAGAACACACACTTCAAACACTCCTCTCTCCCTGAATTATTCACCTGTCTCTCCCCAGGGCTGCTGCAGAGAGCCCAGCCCAGGTGCTAAGCAGGAAAAGAAAAACCCAGGAAGGCCTATTAAATTTAAACACCACTGAGGATTGTCAGACATGAGGTTCTATTCCTGGCCTGGCAAAAGAGCAACTATGGAAGGGGTGGGGATCAGTGAGGGGACACTGGGGAGAGACCACCATGGGATGGGTGACTCACTAAATAGTAGAAAGGCTGGGCCGGGATGCCAGAGAACCAGGATGCCAGAGATACCCACGCTGCTGGTCGTCGTGTGTGAAGGAGTAGTGTTTTCCTCCCTCACCTGCTCTGGTAAGCCGGAACACCCATCTAAAAATAGCTCCCTGCAGTTACCCGAAAGCCCACCATCCCCGATTCAGCACTGGAGGAGGAGCAGGGCAGGCATTGCTTCTCCAGCTGCCTGTGTTTCTACTGGCTTCCTTCCTGCATCTCCCATCCTGGAAACGCCAAGCTATTTCAGGCTTTTATCCTAACTCTGATCTTTTACAGTGTTCTTACCACTTGGAACTCTGTTGGGACTCAGACTTGCTGGAAAACTCCTATTTATCTCTCAAAACCCAATTCCAGTGGATGGCATGGAGCTTGTTTGCCACTGCACTTCATCAGCCTGGAACACCTGGCCCTGGCTGCCTCCCTTGGGGACCCCCCAAAATGGATCTCCAAATCCTCGATGGCCAGACTCCATGCAGGCATCACCATCTGCAATCACAGTTACTGGAGAACAGGTGGCTGAAAGCAGAGAGAGGCACTGAGGATGCTGAGAAGCACCCCGCCTCCAGCCCTGGCTATGGTCCCAGCTCACTGTGCTTCGGGCAGGTCCCTGGTTGCTCTTAGACTTGATTTCCTACCATGTGAAATAGAAGGGGTGTTGCAAGAGATAGAGAAGGTGACTGATCATCTCGTGATGAGTACCACCCTCCCAGTTATCAGCACTCAGGAGTCTTTGCCCCGTTTAACTTCCCAAGCCATCTCTACAAGAATGCTGCATCAGGCCTGAAGTAGCTGGTTTATACTGGCTTATCCAAGCCAACTGTTACACACACACACACACACACACACACACACACACACACACACACACTGCAAATTTTACAAGCCAGTTTTGCAAGCCCTTGGAAGTGACCATTGGGTGTATTTATCCCATGAAACTGACAAATACCAGTCAAGGCTTGCCCTCAGACTATTTTAGAGTCAGCTTGTCAACCTGGATTTCTCAGCCCCAGCTCCAGGCTCTGTCCCCATAGGCCTGTGGACCTTGCTAGAGAGACTGACATTTCTACCTTCAATCCTTGATCTCCCTCCCTGATCAAATGCAGCCCACTCGAGGCTCAGTGGCCACCCACTCAGGACTCTTTACCTCCCTACACCCATCCGACCCCTCCCCCCCCCGTGTCTGTGTGTGTGTGTGTGTGTGTGTGTGTGTGTGTGTGTGTCTGGGATGCTGAGTCAGCATGCACTTAGGATTGAACCAACACCTAGCCCTAGTCTGGGCTCACAGAGTCATCACATACTGCTGTGGGTATTTCTGCTCAATGGCGCCTTGGTAGAGAGGTCTGTCCCTCTTCCACCTGGGCCCACCATTGCGCCCTCTTTCAGTCTTGCTTATCTGTCTCAGGTGCCCCCTCACCTTGTGATACTTTCCGCTCACTCACTGCTGGCTCATCCAGTTTGTCTCTCCACAGAACGGGAACGGTTGGTTTGGGGACAGGATCTCTCCTGCCTTGCCCATGCTTGCAGCCTCGTTGACAGCACTACCCAGCAGAGCAGCTGCTTTCTTATTTCACTGTGTGACCTTAGGCAAGACACAACCCTCTCTGAGTTTCCACCCTCTGAGCTCCACCTGGAGGAGGCACTGTGGGCTGCAGGTTCCTGCTTGGGCGCCGCCTCAGAGAAGAGCCCAGGCCTGGAATCCTGGTCCTGTCTCTGCGTCTTAACTCATGTGTTATCCCAACAAGTCACCAGCCACCAGAACCCATGCCTTGATTTTTGCCTCCACTCATGTTCAGGTAAAACATCAGCTTGAGCTCAGGTGGTGGGTCATTTTGATCTCTGGACATCTACCCTTCCCACCCCATCTCTCTCTTTAGCTCATTCATTCATTCCTTCACTCAGCTAAGACTTACAGGTGTTAGACATTGAGGACGTTTTTTCCAGGATAGAAGCCAGCGAGTAAGATAAATTAGTAAAATAAATAGCATGCCAGAGAAATTTAAGGCAGGAAAAGGACCCCGGAAGAACTGCAGAGGACTGTCAGTCTTAGGAAGGAGAAGCAGGCAAACAGCTCCCTGAGAAGATGATCCAGGCAGAGAGATACAAAGGATGTAATGGCTTTGGTGAGAAAGCCTTCTAGTCAGAGAAAATATTAGATGTAGAAGCCAGGAGCAGGGTGGCCTGGTGAGTGTGGCACCCAGTGAGCCAGTGGGAGATGGGAGAGTCACGTGATTGCTTCTGTGTTTCCTTTCCTTCATCCTTCCCTCCACAGAAAGCGGGTGGGTCCCAATGTTGATGACATGGGAATCTGGAAGGGGGGCTCCCCTGTACCATTCTCCTCCCTCTACCCTCCTAGTCTGCGCTGCAGGGGCCTGCAGCTTTGGATGGCAATTTATCTCCTGGTGCCAGGAGTTTCCTGGAGCCCAGCACTTCCTCCCCACTCAGCCCGCTCCCCTGAGCGGCACAGACAGGTGTGAGGAATTAGCTGTGGGGACTAAAGCCGTGACAGGAACCGGCACAAAAGAAGGGGACAGAGTGTAATGTTTATTACGTTTGAAGCAAAGCAAACACGCGGCCTATTTATGTATCTATAGAGAATTAATTGGCGAGCGGCAGCGAGAAGCAGATTATAAATTAGAATCATTTTCGCCAACTGAAACCCATTCATCTTGCTTCAGAATGGGTCTGTCACTGCCTCCTGACTAATTCCTTTTACATTCCATGTTTTTTCTTTCTGGCCCCCCGCAGGCTCTCACCTTGAGACCTGGACCCCAGGGGTTACCAGTGCCACAGGGAAAAGCTACGGTTGTGTCTTCCCAGGACCTCTGTTCTCTGACATCTAGAACTACTTTCCCACAAATGGCTCAGGGCTGAGTCCCTGACACCCTCACGTCATAATATAGTCCCTTTTTTTCTATAGCTCCAGCTTGCCCTAGCCTCTCTATGGCCTGGCTCTGCCCCTGAGAGTCTGGCAGGAAGGGCCTGCCCCAGGCAGAGTTTCAGGCCAGGCAGGTGGAGGGTGCAACAGGAAGCTGCCATCCTGGGGATACCGGGGGTGGGGGGGGGGCACTGGCGGCTGTTGCTTGCCTTTGATTCTGGGCTCAGAGCAGGCAGACTCCACAGGAATCAAAGAGAAGCCACGTGGCTGGGGTCCTGGCAGGCCTGGCTAGCTCCTTTCACCTAGAGCTGGTGGAGATGAAAGGCCAGGGCAGGTGCCAGTCTTGGTCAGGTTTGTGAAGGAGGTCATGCCAGTCCTGGGATGTGAGCCAGTTAACCCTTTCTTTCCTGCTGCCCACACTGAACCAGTCCTTTGGATCTGGAGGCCGATGCACAGAGACCCTACTAAGTAGGGCTAGCAATGCTGAACTTTAATGGCCGAGCTATAAATGGGCTCTGGAGTAAGCTCAGCCCAGGCCTGATTTTGGGAAGCATTTCCAGATTACAGGTTCTCTGAGCCTCAGTTTCCTTCGTGTAAGATAGAGATGCAAAGCCTGAACTGACACTAGCTGAGGCTTGTCAAACCCTGCAGGAGTATAGTGCATGGTGGCACACACCTTTAATACTGGCATTTGAGAAACAGAGGCAGGTAGGTATCTGTAAGATGGAGGCCAGCTTGGTTTACTGGTAAGTCCTTAGGCCAGCCAGGGCTACATGGTGAGACTCTATCTCAAAGAAATAAAAATGAAACAAACCCAACGAGACTTCCATGCTGGCCAGTAAACTGCCAGTCCAGCAAATGCTCTTCCCTGCTCTTTCCTCTGGGCCATCATCAACTCCCGCCCTTCCTCACAATCCCAAAACTAAAGGTCAACTCATCAGAGGCCCTGAGAACCTGCTCTAACATCAGCAGCTGATGTCCTGATTGCTCTTCCCAAACTGCACTAAGTGTCCATATTCCACATATCTTCCCTGTCTGTGTCCTATAATGGCTCAAAGATTAAATGACTTGAAGGAGTACAGTGTCCCACGTCCTGTAGAAATGTGATAGACATAGGCACTACTTAGCATTATTGATTTGATGCACAGATGTTAGCCATGAAGTTTGGTAGTCAGGCTCTCTCTTCCTCATACTCACCAGCCTTTTGGAAACTCCAGTGATTTCTAGTTGTATCCTATGATGTCACACCCCTCCCCATCTGCTGGCCCCTGGGGACTCTCTGTGCTGAGCCCCCAGAGCCAGAGCTAGGTTCTGAAGGACCTTCTTCCAGGACAGAGCATTCACTAATGAGAATGTAAACTCTCAGGGCAGTAGACTGGCCTCTCTGAAGCCTATTTCATCACAGCCCGAGATTAAGAAACTTGGACCCATCACCACAGGGCATGCACCCTATGAAGAACCATCAGAGCATTTTTTTTAAATTTTATTTAACTTATTTATTTTATGTGCATTGGTATGAAGGTATCAGATCCCCTGGAAATGGAGCAACAGACAGATGGTTGTGAGCTGCCATGTGGTGCTGGGAATTGAACCTGGGTCCTCTGGAAGAGCAGCTAGTGCTCTTAACCACTGAGCCATGTCTTCAGCCCCCCATCAGAGCATTTTTAAGCCCACAGAAAACATCAAGGCGTAAAGGAAAGCAAAAGCAAAGATTAGCTACAAAATGCAAAAAGAAAACTGCAAATGGAAATAAATGTGTTTTAATCAAGTGTCTGCACAACTCAGCATTGGGCCAACTAGTCAATAGTGATCCAGCATTTCTTTTCCAAACTCACTCTTGAAAATGGATGAGGTGGGATCATTGAACTGCATGTGAGGTACAGCAGATGAGAATTCTCAAAGCAGGGGTGTGCAGGGCTCCACCTTGGTCATCCACTCTGATCCCAGCTCAGTGACTTTGTAGAAATCACTGCCATTCCTTGAGTCTTTTTTTTTTTAAACTTTATTTATTTATTTGCCTTGGTGTTTGCCTGGAACTGGAACTACAGACAGTTGTTAGCTGCCATGTGGGTGCTGGGAATCGAACTCGGGTCCTCTGGAAGAGCAGAGGGTGCTCTTAACCGCTGAGCCATCTCTCCAGCCCCCATTCCTTGAGTCTTGAGTCTTCATTGCTGCATAGCAAGACCTCAGTAAATCCACAAGAACTGGAGAGGTGGCTCAGTTTGTGAGCGTGAGGACCTGAGTTCAGTCCCCAGAACTCACATAAAAGAGCTGAGCATGGTGGCACATGGTCTCTCTCTCTCTCTCTCTCTCTCTCTCTCTCTCTCTCTCTCTCACACACACACACACACACACACACACACAGAGAGAGAGAGAGAGAGAGAGAGAGAGAGAGAGAGAGAGAGAGAGAGAGAATAAAAAGTGAAGTCCCCATCATGTGCTGTGGGTATCAGTGAATAAAGAACCTACATCTCCTAGAGGAGAACTTCAGTCTCAGGAGTCATTCCCCTACAGAAGATCATCAACAAGCTTAACCCTCAAAATGTATGAGGGCTTGTTATAGGCATCAGGAGCCAGGCAGAACCATCAGTGACCCTATGCTTGTAAGAGCATCAAGGGCCAGGGAATGAGATAACACTGAGGATGTAGGCTGAGCCTTTAGGATGTCAAGACAACGAAGCAGTCATTTGCCCATCAGAGTGGACACAGACACATGTCCCCATCTGAGAGCCAGCATGAACGGCCCTACTGGTACATGTCAGCTCTGCATAACCTACTAGGGATTGCTCTTCTTGATGGTTGGAAATTTAGAAAGAATTGTTGATGAACCCCAAACACAAAGATCCTGCTTAAAATCTCAGTGAGATTTATAAATCTCAATGCACTCCTTAGCATGCTTCCTGAAAGACAAATCTGAGTATGGCTATCCCAGCACAGTGCTGGAGGTGGGGTGGGGTTGAAGCAACTGGCACCCATGTGAGCAATAAGCAGGGAAGGTATGGGGGACACACGCTGAGCAAGTCCTGGTAGTGCTTAGAATAATAGGCACTGCGCAGCGCAAACCGAGGGTGTGTTTTTGAAGCATGTGTTCAAAGGAATGAAACCAACAGGTCTCCACAGCATAATGCCATTTGTGTATTGAAAGTGTGATCATAAGAGGGTTGCAGACACCTAGATGTGTGTTCAAATTTATAGGACCGAGGACACTAAAAAAAAGGAAAAAGTCAATGCTACTGTATGATGATCCAAATAAAACAAATAAGAGACCATCTTCAGAGGGGTCATGGCTTCCGGGGAGAGACAAGCATTTTCAAAGTGTACCCAGGGCTGTCAGGAGGGCTCAGAGGGTAAATGTGCCTGACAACCTAAGCGCCATTCCCAGGGGCCACATGGAGGAAGGGGATAATAGACTCGTGTATGCCATCTTCTCACCTCCGCATCTGCCCTGTATCACGCACACATGCACAAACACACACTCATGAGAAATAGATAAATAAATAATGCAAAACCACATTCACACAGATCCAGCAGGCTATCAAGAACACATGTACCCAAAGAATGTTCATGACTTTGCCTTTGGGAACTTCTGGGGTCATTTGGAAGATGCACTGAAATCCTCTGCAGGATAATCAGGACTTTAACACATGCCAGGTGCTCGGGGACCATAGAGAAACAAAACAATGTATTTTGCCTAAAAAAAAGTCCTGGAAAGCTGCACCTCAAACTTGATATTTGAGTCTCTGCCTGAGTTCCAGTCTCTATGATGTCTGCATCAGAGAGCAGGAATTATTTAGCCAGGGGAATGAAGCTAGATGTTAGACGCTGGGGAGAAGGGCTGGCCAGGGGCCAGTGTGGGCATGGGTGCCTCGTGTCTTATCAGCTCCTGGCAGCTGGGACCTCAACAGCATCAGCTGGAATTAAACTCCCAGGCTATGCCCCACCGCAGGACACCTGGCATGGTGTTCTATGCCGGGAGGAGTATGGTCTACTCCTCCTTGTCATTCCACCTACTCCTCCTCCTCATCCCATTTACCCCATCAACCCACTGCCCTTCCAAATCACTCTTGGGCTTATCTCCTCCCCTATCCCAGCCTCCACTGCCCTGAGCTCAGCCCTTGATTTTCTGGACTGTCACCAGTATCAGATCCCCTTGTCTCTGCTCCTTTCCAGCCCGTGGCCTGGGGGAAGCCTCTTGCTACACCTGTACAGCTCCTGACCCTTCATGGTGCTTCCTGCCTTTCCTCTGTCTCCCCCCTGCCCATTGCCCTCCAACACTGAGACCACTGGAGTGCTCTTGGCTCATTCTGCCCTGCCCTGCCCTTTCGGGTGATCTTCGCTGCTCCCTCAGCTAACATCTATGCATCCCTTAAGGACCCTTGAGAGCTCACTTCTTCCAGGAAGTTTTCCTTGACCACCAGGACTTCATGTCATGCTTCCTCAGTGCTCCACCAGCCTCACGAGTCTCTTCTAGCAGGGCTCCCAATAAATAAAAAGACTTTTTACTTCTCCCTAGGTTTTGTGGTTAAACAAATGGGCTCTCGATTTGGGCAGCCTGAGGTGCCATCCTGGTTCTGCTATGGCCAAATTGTAGTGTCCTTGATGACCTTATAATGGACAGGGACACATTGTTTGATCTTTCTGTGCCTGGGGTTTCTTACCCTCAAATTGGAGATGAAAAAAGTACCTGAAAAAAAAATTAAAAGCAAATGCTAACAAACAAAAGCCCTAAAGGAAAAAGTCCTGACTTCATGAGGTTTGAAGTGAAGTGCTTCAGTTTTTAAGTGCCTGTCACAAAGTAAGTGTTCAAGAAGTGTTGGCTGTTGCTGAGTGTGGCAGTGCTGGCCTGAGATCCCATCATTTTAGTGGCAGAAAGAGGAAGACTTGAAGGCTTGATTGGACTACATAGTGAGTGTCTATAGAAACCTAGGGACAAAAAGAACCCAGTGGCTAAGGACATTGTCACCAAGCCTGGCGACCTGAGGCCAGTTCCTAGGGTGCACATAATAGGAGGAGAAAATGGACTCTGGAAAGTTGACCTCTGACCTCCACGTGTGTGTCCTGGCCTGCACTCACGTTCACATACACACAAAACACATGCATCCATACATATGAACATACATATAAACATACAAGAAACTAAGGAGTTAGTTGTAGAGCCCTGGGATAGTACTTTGCCTAGAATTATGTGCGAGGCCCTAGGTTCTATGCTCAGCACTAAAAAGGAAAGAGAGAAAGGAGAGATTATTATAATTCATCTTCTTCCACAAGCAGTAAGTTTCTAGAGGTTGGGGTAGAGTCCAGACCTGCTGACTGACCATCTGCTGAGACCCCCCTGCTCCTATGCACAGACAAGATACTCCATGGATGCCCTCAGTGCTCCTTGGGTGGTATGAGTGCTCCCACTGAGTGCTTAGGTGCATGGATGCCCTCAGTGCTCCTTAGGTGCATGAATGAGCCTGAAGTACTTAGGTGCATGGATGCCCTCTGTGCTCCTTGGGTGGTATGAGTGCTCCCCCTGAGTGCTCTTTGGGTGCTCCTCATCAGCCTTTTCAGAGCCTTTTCTCTCAGAACGGTCTTACAGTTGATTTGTGCCCCCATCCAAGAGCTTGAGAAGTGTCCGCTGGTGACATCTGGCTTCCCACACTGCCCTAAGTATGCTGCCTTGCCTGGGTGGTCCTTGGCCTCATTATCAAGGAACTTCCTTTGGCAGTGTTCTAATTAGCAGCGAAAGACGATTAGTGTCATTAACAGAGTCACGATGTTTGCACAATGGGTTTCTTGCTGGCTTTGAGGACCCTGGACAGAGGCGGGGTGGGCGCCCTGAAAAGTGTGGACTTAGAAAGAGGTGTTGGGAGGAGGAGGGAGCTGGAGAAAGAACGAGATTTAAAGTGGATGAATTATTTACTGCAGCAAACAATCACAGACTCACTTATTCTCACTTGGAACATCCCAAACTGTAATCTATGGCATTTCTCACATCTCCCTGGTGTGCCCAGTGATTTTCCTTACCGTTGGATCCAGAGGCCAGGGTAATCTTGTAGGAGATTGGCTTAGTATCGATCACTGCATCCCCTCCCTGAGCTCCAAGCTTCCCCCCATCCTGGACACTGTATCCCCAGCTGGGTGCCACGTGGGAGCTGACATGCCTGATAGTGAACACTTGAGCCATCAGGGTGGACCCCGTTGCCCTCAGAGCCACCCCAGCCTTTGTTGGTCTGGGCCCAGGGCGGCCACTAAATGAGCCCCTGCTATTTTGTGGTTCCTTTCAGATGCATTATGTCATTACCCTTCCGAGAAGCCTACGGTAGGTGTTATTAATCCCATTTTTCAGATAGCTTCGGTAGCTACTTCTTGTCCGACTCTACTGGTCCTGGGCCTCTGTTAATACCTTTAATTCATCATCCCACTGGCCCCTCACAACAGTCCTGCTGCTGAGGGATTTGGAGATGACCTGCTGGCCTGGAGTCACACAGTGAGTAGCAGAATTGGCCCTAAACCCTGCCTTTTTGCTGCCATCATAGGGCATATGGGGCTGCTGCAGGGCTCCTGAAGACTGGCCACAGATAAAGGCTCCAAAGTGTATGGACGGTTTCCTCCTGGTAGTCATGCTTTACCTACCCAAAGGGGTGAGAATATGTCAGGTACATTGACCTTCAGAGAAGTGCTGAAGGAAACACCTTCATTTCCCTGCTGTACCCCCACGGTTGGCTGGGGGATCCCCACTGGGCATCTAGTACTTCCTGTCCACTCAAAGGGGTGAGAACCCAGAAGTCCAGGAGGTGGAGCCTTGGAAGGACAACAGGAGGCAGAACTGGTTTGGCTCCAGCCTCCACTTGTCCAGGGAACAAAGGGGACCAGTGTCCTGAGCTCTGGTACCCACTAGGTGACCAGTTGTCCAGAAGTCCTGATGCTCTGGGGCCTTACTTGGTCCTGGGTCAGGAATGGAGGTGGGGATGGGTAGAGTGGAGTCGGGGTGAGGTTTCTGAACTTGAACCCCCAGCTGGTTGCCTCACTGTAGAAGAGGTAGACTGCCACTGACAGTCTCTTCCTGTTCTTCTCCGCCTGGAAAGATGGCTTCTTGACATGAGTGACCCTGAATGACATGGTGGTATTGGAGGGACTTTGAATGTCATGGCAGTGTGTGGAGTACCCCAGATGTCATATATCAACCCACTTATTTTATTTTGCAGGTGAGAATCCTGAAGTCTATAGATGGTGCAGAGGTCACCAGCACTCAGAGACAGAACCAAGGTGGCCCAGACCTCCTGACACCCCTGGTGATCTCACCCAGGCTGCAGGGACTTCTGGATTGTGAGGCTGTTTCGCTTGGAGTTAAGGAACCATGACAACAGCCTGGAGAAGAGACGGGAAGTGGATCCCACAACAAGTCTGTGGCTCTGGCAATTGGCCACCTTGCTCTGTGGTTGTAACTGTAAATAAGTGTCTTCCAGCACTAAAAGTGTTTAACAAGCAGTTGTGGATGACCCACTCTAAAAATGGACCTTTTAATAATAAATAAGCACTTTTACTATGTAATGACAGTTTTAATGCCCCCAGAATCCTTAGAAACCCAAAGCTCTGCCATCAGGGCTTTAGATGGGCATCTGCTGCTCATATGTTTTCTCTATTTTTAAATTTACTTTCTCTTATTGATTAGCAAAAGATCTTTGTATATTAAGGCTACTAAGCTTTTACCTGTTCTATCTTTTCCTAAATCCATATAAATATTTCTCCTTAAGGGTTTCAAAGTTTAAACATTTTAATAGAAAAGTCTTTAAAAAAATAAAAACTTGAGCTTTCTGAGTTCTGAGAGTTACTTGTGACTCCTGGGGAGT
Organism: Sigmodon hispidus; assembly: GCA_004025045.1. Taxonomy (NCBI): domain Eukaryota; kingdom Metazoa; phylum Chordata; class Mammalia; order Rodentia; family Cricetidae; genus Sigmodon; species Sigmodon hispidus. The sequence continues at coordinate 64,919 of PVIH01005137.1, read as the reverse complement.
TTGGGTGGGTCAAGACACGGGTTGTAGACATGAGCGTGAGTGATAATGAGAAGAGCTCACATATGGAAGCTCTGTCGATGGACACAACCATGAATTGCCAATCCCTTGGGGCCTCGCTTGTTCTGATTGTACAGCGATATGTTTAGAATAGACCTCTAACTAAATGTCCTGGAGGGGGCAGCTGCAGTGCACTCTGGGATTTATCCTCCTCGCACAAACCAGACCTCCAACAACTTCGCCAACAGGAAGGGCATCTTTTCACTACTGTGCTCTTAGTGTCTCACAGAAGGCTACTGAGAGAAATACCCTAGGAGAAACCCACTTGACTGAACCACTGGTCCTAGCTGAGGACAGTCCTAGCTTCATGAAATGCCCATTGTCGGAGGAGTGGAACAGAGCAGATGAGGCAGGGGGCTGCCTGAGTTTGGATGCCAGCTTTTCTTTCTGGGCTGTGTGATATTCAGCAAATGACTTCACCTCTCTGAGCTTCTCTTTCTTACCTGCAAAACTAGGAAAGCCCATGCAGGTTTGCTGCTTAAATGAAACTTGATCTTGGTGTTAAGAAATGTCCTTGTCACACAGTGGGTGTCAGCCCTCTTGAAGTGTCTCACACATGCTAGGTAAGTGCTGTACCTGAGCTAGATCCAGGTCCCTTCTGTTGCTGGCCAGATACACCAGGTCTTCAAGGGCTCAGCAATTTGGGGAGAGCTTCCCTCAGCAAAGGACCCTGAGACCAGAATTCAAGGGCAACCTGTTGGTGAGTAGTGATCCCTGAAGCATCTGAAGTGGTCAAGCAGCCAGCACAGAAACATACTACCGCTGTGCCAATGGATGAGCCGAACTGCAAGGATTCTGGTGGCAAGATCTCCACTCCTGTGTCCCTGTCCCGTGCAAGGATGCAAGTATCCCAATGCTGGACACTTCAACCCCAGCTCTGAGCCATCACTTACAAACTGGACATCAGTTCTCAGCTTCTCCCATCTGCCACCTGGGCAGTAAAGCCATACAGGTGCCAGCAGCTGGAAACCAGTCCTGTAGCTGTGCACTGAACTGTTAAGGACGTGAATCTCGAGGGGTCGTCCCACCTTGGAAGGATGGGATAAGTTGTTGTCTCCGGCTGGCACCATGGTATCAGGCGGAGGCTCTGGTGGCAGAGGGGTTACACAAGGCTGGTCCTCTGTTGCTCTCTGCTTGAAATTGATAGCTGGTACCAAAGGGCAGAAGTGTCACCTCTCAATAAGATGAAATCTATGTCTCGAGCTCATGGAGACGACAGGAAGATTTATCAAAGTCCTGGCAAAATTAACATTTGGACGGGGGATGCATGGCAAGAGCGGCCTCCAGAGGGGGTCTCTTTGCATTGACTCAGGAAGGTTCCTGTCTGCAGTGGATGGCAAAGGGTTGGTAGACTGGCCAGCTGGCCTCAGAGTGGGGGAGGGATGTCCAGACATACAGATGCAGGGGACATACAGGACAAAAGAAGACTGGAAGGCGAGACATCGATCAGTGAGATCAGGGAGACAGCAAGAGAGTTGGTGCTCAGTCCCGGCCCTGACACTCTTTTTACTGATGCTGGGCCTCAGTTTTCCCACCTGAAGGGTGAGATCATTCTCCACGCTGGTGTCATTGAGCTCCAGCAACCTTGGAAGGCTGGTAGGAATCCGCCTATAGAAAAAAAGTGCTTTCTTCATAGCTGGGACAGTGTAAATAGCCCAGCAGGTGGGAACTGTTACCATCTTCCTTTACTCTTGAACCAGGGAAGTGAGATCACTTACTCAGGACTCCACAGTGGGCTGGGGCCCTGTGGATATTTAAATATGGTGCTGCTGGCTGCCCTACGTCATGGCTTCTTGCCCTGGCTCTAGATCCCACCCCAGGCCTGGGCTGCAGCTTCTGTGATTTCCCCTTTCTATTGTACTGAGTGAAGAATGTGGCTCAGTGGGCAACACTGCAGCATTTGGATGCATCTGATTCGCATCTTGCCCCTTCCCATTCCCTGCATGGCACTTTGCCTCAAGCTCTTCACAGGAGCCTCAGTTGTTTGGTCTGCGAAAGGGTAGAAGTGCCAGTTCCGTGATGAAGGTGACCTGGGGTTCATATGTGAAGGTTCCAGTGGAGTGAGCACCCCTACCCACATTGTGCCCACCTGTGCCCACTGAACTCACCCAGAATGTTTCTATACTAAAGAAGGAGTCTGCCCACGTCTAGTAGGATGACCTAGGCTTGGCAGGCCCAAAGAGTTCCCATAGAAGCCTCAATTCTGCTAAGGGGAGTGACAGACTAATTCAGGAAGGGCAGGTGTCAGACACAGAGGACCTCAGTCATTCACCCTGATGTATCTGCAAACCCAGCCTTGGGCTCTGGACTCTGAGATGATGTGGGAATGTCTGTCTATCTGTATGCTGTGAATACCATTCTTTAAATAAAGGGACTGGGGGCTGGAGAGATGGCTCAGTGGTTGAGAGCACCATCTGCTCTTCCAGAGGACCCGGGTTCGATTCCCAGCACCCACATGGCAGCTAACAACTGTCTGTAGCTCCAGTTCCAGGCAAACACCAAGGCAAATAAATAAATAAATAAATAAATAAAAGTGTTTTAAAAAAAAAAAAAAAAAAAATAAAGGGACTGTTTTGGCCTATGGTGAGCACCATACAAGAGGGCGGAGCATAGGTAGGAAAAGGAGGGTGGAGTTAAGAGAGATGTGATCCAGCTGTCCATGATGCAAGATGTAATGAAATAGGTAAGCCATGGGCCATGTGGCAGGACAGATTAATGGAAATGGGTTGAATTAGGATGAAAGAGCTAGCTAGTAATATGCCTGAGCCATAGGCCAAGCAGCATAAAATTAATATAAGTGTCTGTGTGGTTCTTTAGACTTTGGGATTGCTGGTCCAGATAAGCAGTGGCAGGCACAGCAGGTCTGAACCATGGGGCTAGGCCAGCCAGAAACCTTCTTTCTACACTGGGGTTAGGAGAGAATATCTCAGTGAGAAAGACAGAATCCTAATGCTAACAGCAGCTCCAGAGCAAACTTCAGTTTCCCCATCTGTGAAATGGGCATTGGGAAAGCCATCTACACCTCAAGTCTGTTTGGGCACAACTGAGTTTTCAGAACTGGACTCTCACCAGGAAGTGGTGATAATGCCTTTAATCCCAGCACTTAGAGGGCAGCACAGGCCTCTGTGAGTTTGAGGTTAGCTTGGTCTACAGAGCTAGTTCCAGGACAGGCAGGGCTACACAGAGAAACTCTGCCTCAAAAAACAAAACCAAAAACTGGAACTCTAGACACCTTAGAGATCTGAAATGGTCAGCTGGTCAGTGTGGGGCTTTTCGTGACTGGGCCTTAGCACATACATTTATGTGAACCCACTGGCCTGGGCCGTATGAATTAGAAGAGCCTAGGTGTGGTACTAAACCTGCAGTGCCCAGCCATTAGGAAACCTGAGGAAGAAAAGGCATTGCTGTATTACCACCATCTCAGACCAGAGAATGTGGGGTCCAGGCTGGAAAAAGGCTCCGGTAAAGGCCTTCTATAGGGACTGCAGAAAGAGCTATCACCTAAGGGACCACAGCCATTCACCAGTGGGCCCAGCCTAGCTCCTTGGGCCTCCCCTCCCCCATCAGGCTGCCCCTCCCTCACCCTGGAGGAGGAGGCCCAAATCCAATTAGCCTGGGAGCCGACCGCAGAACGTCGCCCCTTTAATATTGCCAGAGAAGCTGCAGAGATAAATGGGAAATTAGAATTCTGCTGGGGTCCCCAGGACCGGCCTGCCAGCCTGCTAGCTTGCCCTAAGCAGAGGCTGCGCAGTTCTCTGGGCCAACAGAGACCTAATGGAGGGGCTGTCTCTGAGAGGTCTACATTGCTAGGGCTCTTCATCTTTCCAGCCTCTCACTGCCTCCCCAGCTCCTGTGCCTCCTGGCCTACCACAGGAGTCCGTCCTTCCCTTTGGAGGTCCTTTCTGTCTACGTTCACAGCTTTCTCTCTTGGGGATCTGTGAGTGGCTGGGGGCTGTTGACGGTACACCAGTCAGGGTATCAGCCTCACCCCAAAGCTTCTCTCCTCACTCGCCTTCTCTGGTTTTCATGCAACCCAGGACCCTCCCCAACTGATCATGATCCAGGGTGATGAGGTGGGTTCTCTCTCTCTCTCTCTTTCTTTTTTATTTACAAGTTTTGTTTTTAACATACTAGCCACAGTTACCCTTCCCTCCCCTCCTCCCACTCACCCCCAGCTCTCCTCCCCATACATCTATAGTTCTCTTGATGGTTCAGGACAAGGGTTGCTTCTGAGACCCTGGAGCCAGTGTGTAAGTGGACATCTAAGACCCCCTAGCCTGTAGGAGTGTGGGCTTCCAGGAAGGGCCCCTGTTATCCCAGCACCTCCTTACCATGGCCTGCTGTTCCGTGACTTGCTCTGGGCTTAGAGGACTCCATGGGACCTGGATACCCCAGCCATGTCTCAGGGAAAGTAGGTGGGTTCCTGTGGTCCTCCAGCCCTGCCTGAGTCTCCCCGACTCCCTCCCTCGGGGAACTCACTGCTGCTGGGAAAGTTAATCCATTACAGTTTAAAGGCTCCGTTCCTGGCTGGCAGTAAATTACCTGCTTTGCATTTCGCAGCAACAACTTAACGGTATTAATTTATTGTGCTCTGTCTTTAACAAACATCATTATCATATTGCCAGCCAGGATTATGTAAATGGGAGGGACAATGGAGAAAGAGACCCATTCTTGTCCCCAAAGTCACCTTGATTTATTAACTTTGGGGCTCTGCAATTGGCCAGGTCTGGAAGACCCAGGTGAACTCAAGGCCAGGAAAATCTAAGAGTTGGACAAGAGTTTGAAGCCTGTAGGGTTTATTGGGGACCCTCCTGGGGTAAAGAATTGGCTGGGCTGAGAAAGGGCCCATGTCACACCTGGTCAGTTCCTTCACACTCTGGGTCTTAGTTTACTCATCTGTAAAGTGAGTTGATTAAGGCCGATAGCATGTGCTGAGGATGCAGTCCAGTGGGTAGAGTGTTCACCTAGCATGTGTGAAGCTCTGAATTCAACCCCAGCATCACATATAGTGTGGCACATGCCTATAGTTCCATCCCTCGTGCAAGGCAGGTGGGAGAGTCGAAAGTTGAAGGTCACTTTTGGCTATTTAGAGAGTTCAAGGACCACCTGGGATCTGTAAGATCCTGTCTCAAACAATCACATGCAAGCTTGAGATTCAGCAGTACTTTTTAGGCCAGGCATGGTGATGCATGCTGGTAATCTTAGCACTCAGCCACTGGAGACAGGAAGTCCTCTTTGAGTTGGAGGCTAGCATGGGCTACACAAGACCTGCTTCAGTTTGTGTGTGTATGTGTGTGCATGTATCTGTGAGTGAACTCATGCCACAGCGTGTGTGTGAATCAGAGGACAATTTTGTGAAGCTGGTTTTCTCCTTCCACTTTATGTGGATGCCAGTGATAGAACTCAGGATGTCAAGCTTATGCATTGGTTCATCTTACCAAGGCTCAAAAAGCATCCTTTAGATTCATTCTAAAGAGGGTGTGAGAGCACTGGAAGAAGGCAGGCTGATAAAGGAGTCATGTAATCCTAGGCTAAAGTTTCTCATGCTGGGCTCCCTGGTTTCTGTGGCTGCTGTTCAAACTAGTCTGCTTATGGTGGGCAGGTGCAAAGGAAGCTGGGGCCTTGGAAGAGAAAAACTGAGGGCGGATACTCCTGCCTGGATAGGACCTGCTAGTTAGGGAGAGGCCCTTATAGTTCAGGCTGCAGACAGAGGTGCTGGTTGATAAGGGGGATGCTAAGCTGCCGGGGTGGGACAGCACTCTCTGATTGGCCATCAGGCTGGGCACTGGGCTGGACAGGAGCTATTGGGGGTGGGCTTTCTTCCAGGCCTTCTTCTACACAGTTTCTGCAGCTCTTGCTGTGGTTTTGACTTAAGCTCCCTCCACCCCCGAGGCTTCAGGTTGGCCTGCTGGGGGCTGAGGTGGGCAGCAGAGGCCAGTGAACCAGGCCTCCCTCCCTTAAACACTTGCCTCCAGACCCTGCCCCCCTCCAGTTGCCAACTCTTGGCTTTCATGGTGAGAAGTTGCCTGATTACACAGCTGGCTTGTCCCCTGGCCACCATGGCCCGTTCCCTACCACCTGCAGCCTAGCTCTGCCAGGAACTCACTGCAGTTTCTTCCAAGCACCGGTGGGCTCCAGCCCAGGGTTCTGCCCTGGCCATCAGGGCCTTTCCCTGGGCCCTGCAGAGGCGCCAAGGTGGAGGCTGGACAGCCAGCAGATAGAGAGGGCACAACCTGGCCCGTGAAACTTGAATCTGCTGAACATGGAATGTGTACAGGACCAGCAGGATGGGTGACTTCTTCATCTCTGCCTTGTCTCAACCCTGTGACCCTGCCTCTGTGCTTAGCTACCTGGGTACTTATTTCTCTTACCTCTTTCTCCCACCAGAGAACCAGCCATGGAGGGAACAGTTAACAGAGGGGCAGCCATGGGAGGAAGCAATTCAATTTCCAATGTTGGATCTGGTAATTCAGGCTGTGTCCTGATAAGAAAGCCATTCCCGTGATGGGCCTCTAATCCAAGATGCCTTTGCATTCTGAGGCCCCTTCTTCCTGCTGCTGTTCGAGCCATCTCGGGAAGAGTCTTCTACTCCAAGTGAACCTTGCTGAGAAGTGGATGCATGGTTGGACAAAGGCCAAGGATCAGAGGACACAGCCCCAGGAGGAACAGAAATTGTCGATGATGGCAGATGACCCTGGGACTGAGCTGTATGTAATTCATACTCTCAGACAGAGTGGTGGCAAGGTCATTGGAGCCTCATGCTAACCCCTGAGATGAGCAGGGGCCATCCTTTTCTGAAGATGGGGAAAGAGAGTCTGAAAACATGTGGGGCTGTGGTGGGGGAGCTGGAGAAGGAGGATGGGAAGCTGGCGTGGGCCAGGAAAGGGATGGGAGAGGCAGTACTGGACAGGGTCCCTAGAGCCTCTTCTTTCTAGGCAAGGGTAGGAGACAAAGGGGATTCTCCCTCACACTGGCTCCTTCCTGCCAGCAGGATCCTGTCTCTGGAAAGGAAGAAAAAGAGGGAAAGATTTCATCCCCAAACTGCAGACCATTGGGTGGCATTGGCAGTGCTGGAGAGGCGAAGGCCATTGCAGAGACAGAGACCAGTAGATCAGGTAGCCATGTGAATTGTCCTTCCTGGAGGACAGGCGGCTGTGTGCACCCTCAATCCTGTCTGTCTCCCTTTGTACCCTACCCTATCACAGACTCCCACCATTGAGAGACAGCGTTCTCCAGGACTGGGAGCATCCATTATTATGCTATCTGTCCCTTGCTGGCCCCCGGTTTAGATGGAAGGTGCAGGCGGCTCCCTGTGACAGCTGGTGGCTGCGCATGGCCGTGGGTGGTGGCGAGCAGGGACTTGTGTTAGCAAGCAAGCTAATCTCATTTGGGTGTCGCAGCCTGTACCACTAGGGCTGCATGTTAAGTGGCCAGAGGCAGTGGCAGGCCCCAGACAAGCCCAGGAGAGGGGCTAGCCTCTGTAAAGATAGAGGCAACCTGAGCCAGGTTGGAGGAAGGGACACACTGGACAGCCAAAGGAACCATGAGGGTCCATCCCATGTAGCATCTGCTGGAGATGATCCCTGGGTCCCCCAGACCTCTCAGATGTGCCCTTCCTTCTAAGCTGTCCTCTGGGGGAGGTTGGTCTCAGGTTGGCAGAAACCCTGGAGTCTATGCCATGGGCAGGTGGCATCTGAACAACCATCTTCCTCCTGTGTGTTGGCAGAACTGCAAGGCAGGCAGACTCATGCTCACAGCAGAGGCAAGAGAGGTGCTGATAGGGAGCAGCCTGGGGGGCCCTTGGCTGCTTGGTTTGTCTAGAGGCCTCTTCCCATCACCCCACTTCTCAGAGTTTGTTTGGAGGGACAAAGGGTCAGAGAGCACCCCAGGTGCTATAGTAAAAAAAAAAAAAAAAAAAAAAAAAAAACGAGGCTGGAAGCTTTGTGAATGAATCTAAGAACACCTTTCACCCAGAGGGGAGGGAGAGGTGAGCCAGAGATGCAGTGCCTGGGGCAAGAGGGGGCTCAGGCTGGGAACTGGCACTCCCTGGGCCTCTGGATGCACCCATGCTCCCAGTGTGGTCTCACAGGCAGAGCTGTCCATGCTGAGGGCTATCTGGAGTCACAGGGAGCTAGGCCCTTAGGCAGATAGCTGAGACATGGTCTGAACTCACATCACCACAGGGGCAAAAGCTGAAGCCACAGCCTGGGAGGCACTGCAGCTGGTCACAGCTGTCACCCCGCTTCCTTGCTGTGGGCTGATTTAGTTATCCTCGCCCAAACTCTTAGCTCAGGCATAGCTGGTGCACGTGATGACTACCCCTTCTGAGGGGTTGGGAGCAGTCATTAAACCACCCTGGGACTCAAGTTTCCTCACCTGTGTCCAAGTGTCTGTCCCATTTCCCCCAGGGAAAAACCTATTTTCACATTGTGTCACTCTGAAAGAACCCCTCAGAGAATGCTTGGAACCCCAGTGTTCTGCCATGGCAGTCTTTTGGATCTTCAGAAAATCACTCCATCCACTGAGGTATAATGGTGAGCAGTTATTTCCACCTCTCTGAACCTTGAATTTTCCATCTGTGAAGTGGGAATGAACATGCTTTACTGGATGACTGGGTGTGTAGCGCTTGAATAGTACACAGAAAGCCCTGGTTCCGTCTCTAGGACCAAGGAAACCAGATCCCGGCAATCCCGAGGCGGGTGGTACAGCAGGATCAGAAGTTCAGGCTTGTCTTTGGCTATATATTGAGCTTGAGGTCAGACCGGGAGATGTGAGACCCTGTCTCAAAAGAAGAGAATTGGGCATGGCAGTGTACACCACCAGCCAGCACTCTGCAGGCACGAATATCTGTGAATCTGAGGCCAGCCTGGTCTACATAATGAGTTCTATGCCAGCCAGGGCTATACACTAAAACCCTTTCTCAAAAATATATACATAGAAGCTGGCTGTGAAACAACAACAACAAAATAATAAATAATACAGAGATATATAAGTAGATAAATAGACAGACAGATAATAAATATTTGTAGATGATAGATACATGATAGAGATAGATGATCATTAAGTAGATAGATGATAGAAAGATAAATAGGTAGATAATACATTTTAAAAAACAGAAGAAAAGAAAAGGGCTGGAGAGATGGCTCAGCAGTTAAGAACACTGACTGTTCTTCCAGAGGACCTGAGTTTGATTCCCAGCATCCGCATGGCAGCTAACAACTGTCTGTAATTCCAAGATCTGACACCCTTACACAGTTATACATGCAGACAAAACACCAATTCACACAAAATAAAAATAAATATTTAAAAAAAGAAAAGAAAGAAGACAGACACATAAAGGGAATGAATGCTGTAAGGAACAAAATATGAAGCAGGAGATGACAATCTTCAGCAGGCGTTCAGGCTGTGCTGTATTTGAACTCTCAGGGACATAGACCTGGGTTCAGCGAAAGGCATGGGCTAGACTGAAGGTTCCACATGCCTGCCTGTGGGGTGCCACTTTCCAGTATGGCCCCCAAGACCTCAGGGCCTTGGTAAGGTCATTGTGAAGTTACCCAGTTCCAAGACAGACTTTTTTAGGTCACCTGATCACCTTTACTGTGGAAGGATGGAAGGAAGGTTCAATGCCAAGAGCTCCTGCTGAAGTCATGTGCGAGGACCCTGGGGCTCAGGCCATCTGTCAGGATCAGAATCCTCACCCAAACCCCTCCTATGCAGATCTGCACCACACCACCTGGCACAGGTTGGCTCCGATGCTGGTGGGGGTAGGTGGAGGTGGTCATAGGATGTGTGAGAAGCAGCTCCGCCCTATCCCCAGCCAGCTGGAGCCTGGGTCTGGGACAACAGTTCAGCTGGCAGTTAAAGTCCCCCTGGTTGTCTAATTTAATCACAGCTGTGCGCACGGTGACTCTATAAATAATTTTTAGTGCGACATAACCATTATTTCACTAATTGCTTCATGTGCACCCCTGGCCTGTGAGATAAATTAAAGTTTGCTGAGTCAGCACCTTTGGCCGCTGTGGCTCTGGGGCTTTGAAAAGTGAAGCCCAACAACTAGGCGGTCCCTATGTCAAGTTGAACTCTCAGGGGCATGGACTGGATTTAGTCTGGCAACCTGAGGGCTAGGTGTGCAGGGATAGGAAGTGAGAAGGACGAAGAGCCATGAGGAGAAGGAGCTGATGAGGATTACTATATACAGTTGTACAAGTTGATTCCTAGGCAAAGGTGCTTGGCTGAGAAGCTAATACCCAGGACGTGAGACACTACATCAATCTATGGGTCCTGTCTTGGATTTATGAGCCCTGAGGTAGTACAAATGGGCTAGCAGCCCCAGAGTTTTACCTTATCAGGCCGCCTGATGTCAGGTCCTCTCTCTGTCAGAGAGACAGCAGTGCAGTGTGTCTTGATGACAGTTTGGGTACCTGGGTTCTAGACCAGGGTTGCTGAGTATCCTCGATCATGTCACTTCCCTTTCTGAGTTATACCATCTACACAGTTCATCTTGTGTTAGTCGGGCCGGGAACCCATTTGGCCTGTGTCTAGACCGGGGGCTCTTTCCTCCGCACAGTACAGAGGCAAGGGATGTGGCTTGGTCAAGTAGATTCCTGACATCAGATGAGTCTGGGCAGAACAGAGCTCAGTACTTTCTTCTTTGTCTAACAACCTTCCAAAAGCCCGGGCATGAGGAAAACTGGGATGGTTTTCCTCCTGACTGTGTTAGGACAGTGGTCCCCCACTTAGGACGCTGGTCCCCCACTTAGGATGCTGGTTCCCTACTTATGATGCTGGTCCTCCACTTATGATGCTGGTCCTCCACTTAGGACACTGGTCCTCCACTTAGGACACTGGTCCCCCACTTAGGATGCTGGTCCCCCACTTAGGATGCTGGTCCCCCACTTAGGATGCTGGTCCTCCACTTAGGATGCTGGTCCCCCACTTAGAACCCTTGCTCTGGGATCATGGTGGTCTATGGAGCCATCCCAGCTCAAGAGCAATACAACCTCTCCTCCCCCGGCCTGTCCACAGCCCAGGGTGAGCACAGGGTTAGCCACTGCCAGTCTGGCACCCACAACCAACCCTGGGTCTCCCTCCCCACCCAGAAGCAGGGTAAGTTAGCCCTGAGTCCTCGAGGCTGAAAGCAGCCCTGGGCTACTGCAATGCTGCTTCCTTCAAGGGCAGCTCAGGGCCTGTCTATCCAGTGGTGTCAGCCTTGCAAGCTTGGAGCATGCTGCTACTGCAAGTCCCTGTCACCAGCTTGGCCTGTCATGACTGAAGGCAGCAAGCCCAGGTCGCCCACAGGGCTGGCGGGGAACACGCTTTCTAGGGACAAACAAAGTGACAGATGATCCTTGTTACCTGTGTCCTTGGCTCCCTGCTTAGGGCTGCGGCTAGGATAATGCAGTTATGGCCACCGCTGATTGAATGTTTGTGGAGGGGTCAGGCCCTGTTCGGGGGACTTTGCGTACATCATTCCTGGCCTGTAATGTTTGAAATACTACAGGAAGAAAAAAAAAACATTTTGTTTGTTTGTTTAAGAAAATGAGAACAGTGGAGGCTCAGAGGTATTATGACTCTCCGAGCAGAGACACACTGGTGCTCACTGCAGAGCTGAGATTTGAACACAGGCTTATTTTCATCACTCCCTACCTACTGGCCTTATGCTAGCACTACATTCTCCACTCTTACTTTCTGAGCAGGTTGATGAGGTAGCTCGTGAGGGGAAACGGTAAGTCTATTGGCTGTGTCATCAAGTCCTCGTCCATGTAAATAGTGACAAAGGCCCAACATTGACCTCTACAGCTTCTCCCTCAGTCCTGGCACACAGAAGAATCTCCTCACCCCAAGTACCGAGACACAGGTGTAGGACTAGAATATAACTAACCTGTTGGGCACACGCGGTGACTAAGTGGGTGACAGTGCGGATGGGGACATAGCTAAGTTAGCAGAATCCTTGCCCAGCAGGTATGAAGTCCTGGCTTTGATCCCAGCACCACAGAAACAGTTCAGTGACACATACCTGTAATCTCAGCAGTGGGGGCAGGAGATCAGAAACTCAAGGCCATCTGCAGTCTATATAGTGAATTTAAGACTGTCTCCAAACTAAATAATAACAAATAGGTATGGGGTGGGTCTCACTCAAGGTTCCAGAAGGCATCTCCTTGGCTCTTCCGTAGCTGTGAGATCTGAGCCCCTGAAAAGCTGCCCCAGTCTGGGATGGCTGAACTGGCACATCCTTGTCTCCCTGATCCTACACATTAGCTTCCTTTACCATAGCTACTATTGGGACGTCCCCAAGGCACATTGTTAGCCTCTGGCCTCTGCCTCCCCTTATCCCTGGAACACCATTACCACTGGGGAAATGCTGGAAGCTGATGACAGCACTCTGGGCCCAGCTTCTCCAAGGTCCCTGCTTAACATCCAGGAAAGCCATGAGGACAGAGGGCAGCCAGGAGCAAAGGAGCTGCTGACATCCACAACTGATGCCCAGATCGGTCATGCAGCCTGCTCGACTCTAGTTATTTCGCCTGCCAGCCTAGCTGAGGCTGGCTTCCCCTCCTAGAGCGAGACTGTCCCCTCTAGTCTCAGCCATGCTTCTGAACAGTCTCCAAGGCCTCTTTGCATGGGCCCTTCTTCCCAGCATGGTCTCTCCATTGCTCATTTGTATTAAAACCCTTTGCTGACCACCTGTATGTCTGGCAGCGTTCCAGATGCTGCAGAGGACAGGATAAGCAAGGTCTCTGCTATCCTGGGAGGATCTGGCAGTGAGCAAGCCAAGTTCTTACAACAAAGGAAACTTAGGGGAAAAAAAAAAGTAAAACCCCACAGATCGGCTTCCAGGGACCAGGGAGAGAAGACAGGAAACAGCCCATTTTTATTTCCCCAATCTCCACCTGCAACAGAACATCTCTCTTTAGTTACGCAGGCTAGGGGCACAGGAGGCAGCATTACAGCGCCCGTGACTCTGTCACCTGTGAAAATCAGATATTCCTTGTCACGTGGTATCTGTTGCAGACATTTCGAAAGATCATTGACACTTATCACTGCTTCAAAATTGTGGCAGTAAATGGAACTGCCGCATGATCTATGTGTTTGATGCATTAGTAAGAAGGTGGTCTGGGACTGTAGCTCATATTTGTTTTGCAAATATTTTGAAGACTGTACTTCAATATAATCTGTTGCTTTTACCAATCTGTGTATTTTTTTTCTTTGCTTTTCAAACATTATTCTGAGTTAGGGGAGTCATAAGCTTCACATGGTCCTACCTCTAATGGGTTATCACCCTTGCCTTCTCAAGAGGGTGACAAGCAGGACTAGGTGGAGATGAAGTGCCCAAGACAGGACACCCTCTGGGGGAGGGGTATTCTATCTGCTATTCAAAGGTAGCCACCAAAATGAAAGGCTGCCCAGTCAAGTTCATGGAGGGCAAGGGGAACCACAGGGCCAAGGACCGTGGTCTAAGACAGAGCTGAGAGCCCAGGGTAGTTGCAGCAAAGGTAATGCATGACCTGAGGTCTTACCTTCTGAGCAAGGAGGGCTGGCTGCCACTGAGCAGGCCTGTGCCATCAGATCTGTGGGTTAGAAAGACCATTCTGGGAAGCTAGAAAGATTGCTCAGTGGTTAGCCTTGCTGTATAAGGGTGAGAACCACGGTTCAAATCTCCAGCATGTCCATGAAAAGCCAGGTGTGGGCACATGTATACCTGTAACCAAAAGAAATGCTGGGGGGTGGCTGGTTGCCAGCTTGGTCCCAGGTTCAGAGAGGAAGAGTGACAGAGCAGGATGTCTACAAACACATGCACTACTCATATACGCAAACATACAAAAACAAAGGAAAGAGGCCTTGCCTTGGATATTGGTATAAAATGGGGGACAGGGCTGGGCACAGCCAAAAAAGAAGAGGGAGAGACAAGGGAGAAAGTCAGGCCTCTGGAGAAACATGATGGGAGCTTGTACCAGACTGCTGTGGGCATCCCTGCCCAGGGAGAGCTGGAGACTGAGCTTGCTCCAGTACAAGAAGCCGAGCTCATCTTTGTCCCCAGACAATTTGCTGGGCTCTCGGTCCTCGGCCAGCTCACTCCTTGGTCCATTTCCCCCTTCCGATGATGAGGACTGCATCCCAAGCTTGTCTGCAATGTAACATGGCCAGTTTAGAGGCCATATCTCCCAGCCTCCTTTTCGGTTAAGGGTTGCCATGGAGATCTAATTAGAAGTCATCGGGTGGGGCTTCCAGGAACAGGCTTTTTATAGGAGGCTGACTCATTCTTTTGCCCCTCTTCTTCCTCTTTTTTCCTGGAACATGAGGAGGATGTTGAAGGCCTCTGTCTCCAAGAGCCTTTTTGTCATATCAAGAAGAAAAATGAAGGGAACCAGGATACCCTAGACCTAAATGAGTCCCCATCTGGACTTCCCGTGGTGGGGGTAAAAGCCTTCAAGAGCTTGAGCCATTGTGCTTGGGTCTTGTCACTATCACTGGGATATAATGCTCACTGGAAACAAGCACAAATCCTGCTTCTGTCAAACAGTGCATCCGAATGATGACAGGCCCCTGGGATGTGGTGTGCCCAAGGCTGAATCATCTATCCTTCTCTCAAGGACTTCTTGGGGAACCTAGACACACGTGGGAAGGGAGAAGTGGTGGTATGAGGTTGGTGTGCAACGGTTAGAAGATAAGAGCAGGTAGGCAAGTGAGTAAATGGGGAATGGGACACCCATCTACTGGCCTGACACCCACCTGCCCACCTATTGTCACCCCTCCATTTTCCATCCATCCATTCATCCCCCTACCCTCCCACCTGCCAATCTCCCATCTATCTACTCACCTGTCTATGTAACCATATGCCTGCCAACCATCTATCCACTCATCCACCTATCTTCTCACTCACTGGCTCATCCATCCATATACCCACCCACCCACCTATCTGTCTGTGCTGGCTGACTTTATGTCAACTTGACACAAGCTAGAGTCATTTGGGAAGATGAAATCTTACTTGAGAAAATGTTCCCACTATATTAGCCTGTGGGCAAGTCTGTAGGCAAGACTATGATGCATTTTATCAGTGTTGTTGCTGCTGCTGCTGATTGATGTGGGAAGGCCAGATCATGGTGGTAGCACCGCTGGGCTGGTAGTCCTGGGTGCTATAAAAAGCCAGGTTGGGCAAGCCAGGAAGAGCAGGACAGGAAGCAGCATTTCTCCGTGGCTTCTGCATCTGCTCCTACCTCCAGGTTCCTGCCCTGACTTCCTTTGCTGATGGACTGTAATGTGCAAGTATAAGCTGAAATAAATCCTTTTCTCCCCAGGTTGCTTTTAATCATGGTGTTTGGTCACAGCAATAGAAACCCTAAGATGCCATCCATCATCTACCCTCTCACCCATTCACCCACCCATGTATCCATCCATCCATCCATCCATCCATCCATCCATCCATCCATCTATCCACCCACCCATGTATACATCCCTCCATCCATCTATCCACCCACCCATGTATACATCCATCCATTTATCCATCCATCCATCCATCTATCCACCCACCCATGTATCCATCCATCCATCCATCCATCTATCCACTCACCCATGTATCCATCCATCCATTCATCTATCCACCCACCCGTGTATGCATCCATCCATTTATCCATCCATCCATCCATCCATCTATTCACCTACCCATGTATCCATCCATCCATTTATCCATCCATCTATCCACCCACCCATGTATATATCCATCCATTTATCCATCCATCCCTCCATCCATCTATCCACCCACCCATGTATACATCCATCCATTTATCCATCCATCCATCTATCCATCTATCCATCTATCCACCCACCCATGTATACATCCATCCATTTATCCATCCATCCATCTATCCACCCACCCATGTATACATCTACCCACCCATATATCCACCCATCCACTCACACATCTATCTATCCTCCCACACTGCCACATCCTTCTATCTATTCACTCTTCCCTTTCTCCTTTGTCACTGAATGCTACACCGTATACTAGGTGCCAAGGCCAGAGATATGAGTGACACATCTTCTTTTGTGCTCACTTGTGTCTTATGACAGACATTTCTGGAAGAAAGAACCTTGACTGCCCCTATGCAGAGAAGCGGGCGCTATGAGACATGAGTGCTCAGTCCCTTGAACCTTTTGAGTCCTGTATCATGTGTATGTATTCACCAGCTAAACACTTTTAATTAAAAAATATATGTACATCTTGTTTGGGTTTTCAGCATTTGCCTTGCTCCTGAAAGGATTTTGAGCTTATGAGAACATGCAGAGATGAATAGACATGGTCTTGCTGCCAGGGAGCTGACAATCTCGTGGGTAACAGAGAAGAGCAAACAATTCCAGCTCAGTGTTGTGGGAGGGGCAGAGAAGCGTGCATGCCTGTCTGCATGACAGTTTCTGAAATGATCCCAGTGACTTCTCTGGGCTTCTGTCCACAAGTGACGACCAGGTGTCGACACCTTCATCTAGCCCCTGGCCTGAGACTCAAGATGCCTGCCTCTCAAGTGCAATGTGGGTCTCCCCTTCCAGTGCAGATCCTTGCATATCTCCATTCCCCAAGTCACTGTCCTTGTGACCAAATGCCCAGGTCACAGAGTGACTAACTGGTAAAGCAGCCTGTGGCCTGGCCAGCCCAGCATGCAATCTGTGTCTTTACAGGTGAGCCCCCTCCAGGAGACAGCAGCAAAGCCGCTTTGGGTTCCCAATGTCAGCTCAAGCAGGACCCTTCTACAGCCTCAGGCTAGAGTGGGGATGGGACTGAGGGCAGCAGAGGCTGCCTGCATGCCTGTGCTGAAGAGGAGAACCTGGGCTGTTTGGAGAATACGGTCTTTTCAGAGCAGACCTTTGAAATCGAGCAAGAATAACTTTAAACAATAAGATGCCTCTTTCTCCCCCTCGGCTGTTGCCCAGGCAACGCCAGAGTGCTCAACAACTGTTTAGTTTTTAAAGAAACCAAATCTCCCTCCCTTTGGTCAGCTACCGCCAGGAAGATGAAGAGGCGCGGAGGCACCCCTCACGGCCTATTGTGTGGGAACCCGGGTCAGCTGCCTGCAGCAGTGACATTTAAATCTGATGTTACATATTATATATGAACCCCAAGCTGCACTCCTCTGAGGCTAATGTTCCCGAACTGGGGAGGCTTTAAGCTCCAGCCTAGACTGTGCCTGTGAGCACGGAGCTCTGGCACTTTGGGGGTCATTTCCAGACACTGACCTCCACCTGCCAAAGTGGCTGGGAGCTGGCTGGTGTGGGTGTGGGGCAGCCATCCATCTGTCTTCATGTTGCTGTGGTTCCTGGCCTAGGAGAGTCCTCTGATGGCCGGGAGCCACTTTGAACTAGGAACATTTAATACCAGAAGCTTAGGCTTTCAGGGGTCTATTCTCTATGGGCCTCCAGGGCCTCCACCAAAAAGGGAGAGAGGCCTTGCTGGTCCCCTCTTCCTACAGAAAAACTAGTATGAAAGCTTGCTTTCAGCACAAGCTTCTAGATGTCAGGCTCTACACGCAGAAATCCCATGGCTGTTTTTCCATGGAGGGAGGTATCACTGTGTACCCATTTTCTGGCTGTAAAAACTGAGGTAATAGATATAGCTGCTGGTTAAGGCAGGACTCAGAGCTGGGCTAGCCCAGCCACAATGGGGCTCACAGCATCTCACCCTACTGCCTCAGTGAGGTTTTTGTGACTGAAGGCAGACCTTTGCTGGGCTTTGGGCAATGTGGCCTGCTATGAGGACCAGCTTCCCACTCTGCCCATCAAAGGAAAAAAGCAAAGTTGGTGCTAGCTCATTCTGGGCTCTGGGTTCCCAGGCAAGTTGAAGGACACAAATACAACATCATTTTGCATATCTATAATGTGGGGACATACTCAGTTCGCAGATGACTATGAGGAAAATAATGATTATAGTGGCCACAGAAAGCCTGATGTGATGGCTCAGGCCTATAGCACTGAGGCTGAGACAGTGCTATGAGTTCAGGTCTAGCCTGGCTATAGGATAAGACCTAGGCTCAGACAAACAAGCAAAACCTCTAGACTAAGACAGTGTTAGCTTAGTTGGTGAAGAGCTTTTGCTGTAAGCACGGGAGGTTGGGGACCTGAGTTCAAGACCCCATCTACCTTTTTTTTTTTTTTTTTTTTTTTTTTTAATAAAAAAGATTCTGGTGTAGTAGCATTTGCTTGTAAGCCAAGCTGGAGTGTGGGAGGTAAAGAGAATATGAGAGGGGGGGAGAGACAGAGAGGGAGGAGGATTTGTGGGGTTCGCTGGCCACTCAGCCTAGCCTACTGAATGAGTTCTAGGCCAGCGGAGACTCTTCAAACAAACAGTGTGGACAGCTCCTGAGAAATAACCACCAAGTTGTCTGCTGGCCTCTATACACAGGTTCTCTCTCTCTCTCTCTCTCTCTCTCTCTCTCTCTCTCTCTCTCTCTCTCTCCCCAAAGCAGCAGCATGTGGAGTGTGGCGTTTGTATGCTTCAAAGAGTATACAGTTAATTTCACCATCTTAATGACCCCAGAACACAGGTCTCACCCACTCCACTTTCAGATCAGATCAGGGGTTTCCTGGGACCAGACCCTGGCACAAAGCAGGTTCAGAGTGCCCACTGGCTGTCTCTCCTGAGAGATGGGCTTTTCCCATGAGAGCAGGTTAAATTTAGAAAGGCTAAGGCAGGTTAGACTCTGGATGGGAATTGGCTTCAGTCGCAACAAAAACACGGACGAGGAAGTCTTGACACCTGTGAAATGAGAAAGACAGAGATAGGTGGGCCTTGATGGGGAGCTTTGCTGTGCATGCATGTGTGCACGTTAGTGTGTGTGTGTGCACCGTGCATGTATGTGTGTGTGTGGGGGGTGGGTGTTAGCAGCAGAAGGGACAGGTCCAGGCTTGGACTGAGGGGAGAAGCTCCTAGTCCAGCCCAGGCAGGCTTGTCCTGTCGGGAATCCCTGGAGGCTGCTCCTCCCCAGCAGTGACAGGGCACATGGGCAGATAAGACGCTGCTAAGTGCAGAATAACATTTATGAATCTATGCCTTGGTCTTTTCTCGCCCAGATGCCATCCTCCAGCACCACCTCCCCTGCAGAAAGTCCCTGTGCCTTCACCCTACCACCCAGCACAGCTCGATTAGCACTACTAAATGGCAAGCCCAGAGGTACAGTGAGGGAAGGGGCCCGGGTAATGAACTCCCATTGGTTTCCTTCGCAAGATCACTGCCTTAATTTACGAGGCCTGAGTGAGCCTCATTTCCCCAGTGCACGTTGAGTAATTAACTATTAATAAAAGCATTACTGAGTTAACCACGGGGGCATGTTTAATTCATGGGGCAGCCCGGAACAGGACGGTGGCAAAGGCTCTGTGGGGGATTCCTCCCAGGGCCAAAAGACAGCAGCAGGGGTCCTGCCTTGCTGGACCTCAACCCCCTGTGGTGGGCCATTACTGTTGCCCCTAGGCGAAGGGGCCTAATTGGTAGGAGGGCATCAAAACTCCCTGGCATCCCTCCCAGTGGGTGGCGGTGCTGGGGAGGTGGGGGGGGCTGGGAAGAAGGACTCCTTGTTGAGTGGCCTGGGTGAGTGGCCTGGGTGAGTGGCCTTGGGCCAGCGGACAAACCTCTCTCAGCCCCCTTACCCCCTTTTGTTTTGGTTTTTTTAAATCTGGAAACGGGGCTGTAAGTAACAACCACTTCCAGAGGGCAGGCTAAGGGCAGGGATGGCCCAGTGGACTAGTGGCAAAGTTTCTGTAAGGGATGCTCTTCGGGACCTGAGGTAGGGGTAACAGTGAGGGAGGGAGACACCGGCTCCGTGAAGAGGGCAGGATGGACAATCCCTGTCAGATGCCTCCAGGGGTCAATGGGCTTTGCAGAAACAAGCTGGTCAGTCCTCACCCCCTTTCCTATGCACTTCCAGCTAGCAACAATGAACTTGATCTCAAAACCCAATACCATCCTGGTGTCCACCTAGCCTCTGTGCCTGTGTGCTCTGCTTTGGTTCTGTGTCCCCATGTTGTCTCAGGACTAAGTTCAAAAGGCCAGGTTGTAACCAGAAATCTCTGTCCTGCCAACAACTTCCAGATACCCAGCATCTGCTTCCCAATTGGCTCAGAGCCTTAATATTACTTACAAGTGCTTGGACAGTAGCTCAAGCTTATTACTAACCAGCTCTTATGCTTAAATTAAGCCATAATTCTTATCTATGCTTAGCCTCGTGGCTTGGGACCTTTTTCTCAGTCCAGCATTCTCATCTCGCTCCTCTGTGCCTTCCTTTTCCCTTCTTAGAATTCTCCTAGTCTGGTTGCCCACCTAAACTTCCTTCCTGGCTACTGGCCAATCAGCATTTTATTAAGCCAGTATGAGTGACAAATCCTTACAGTGTACAAGAACATTATCCCAAAGCACCAGGCCTTTCTCAAAATGACTTTCCTGACCGAGATGGGCCCAGACAATTGTTTATACCCTTCTGTGTCTCCCATCACACCTTTGTCTGCTCAACCTATTACCCATCATGTATTCATTCACCTGAAAATCTATGCACCCATCTATACATATACCTACATACCTATCTACTCATCTATCCATCCACCAACTCATCTATGCACTTGCTCATTTCCTTATCCATCCATTT
The DNA here is from genome assembly GCA_004025045.1 of Sigmodon hispidus. Lineage (NCBI taxonomy): Eukaryota > Metazoa > Chordata > Mammalia > Rodentia > Cricetidae > Sigmodon > Sigmodon hispidus. The sequence continues at coordinate 44,241 of PVIH01005137.1, read as the reverse complement.
ATCATCTATCCACCTATCCACACACCAGTCTATTAATTCAGCCACCCTCTTATCTACCTATTTACTCACTTCCTTATCTGTCCAATCATCTCCTCATCTATTTACTCACCCACCCAGTTCTCATTCATCCACCTACCCACACACCCATCATATTTCCTGAATGCCTTCAATGTATATCTCACTGAAACTCTGGACAAATTGGACTTTCCCTAAATCAGCAGTTCTTAACATTTTAGGAGTTAAGAGTACTATACCTAAGAACAAACAAACAAAAAACATGTACACATCTACGCCAGATGTTACTCTCTTCTCTCTGTAGATTCTTGATGGTCCTGGAACTTGGCTGTGGTCCTGAGGATGAGGACACCATAATGCAGTGGGGAACTGTCTTGAAGAAAGTTATGCCTCGTTCCAGGGGTAGGTCCACCGCCAGTGACTGAGTAGCACCAGGTAAAGACAGTTATCCCTCAGGGGAACTCTGATGGGGGCCTCAGCTCCAGTGCCTATGCCCCAGCATTGCCTTGCAGCTTCACTATCAAGATGTCAAGTCCCACCCTCCTCTTTCCCCCAGGGCCACTTTCTAGACTTCAATGTCTGTCAATGGGGCCACTGGGTTCCGTGAGGGCGGGGCTCACACATAGCAGGCCCCTGCAGATGCTCCAGAAGCATTTCCTGGATACGGGAGGCTTCTTCTTAGTCATTAAGAGAAAAGGATGGCCCTGCCACCAGATGCCAGGGCCTGGAGGTTGCTGGCCTGCTTTGGGGAAATGTACTAGGTTGCCAACGAAACTGTAAATAACCATGGGAACAGCAGTCAAATTCATTGGTTGCTCTGGAGCTTGGGGGAGGGGCCTGCCTGATGTCAGGGCCCTGTGGCTAGGGGGCAGGCAGAGGCTGGCCTGGCACTCAATGCTGGTGGGGGATGGGAGCCTGCCCATCTTGCTGAGCGGATCATTTCAAAATTACAACTAGCACCACTTTATTTTTTAAAACATTTTTATGGCATTTAGGAAGGAGTGCATGTGGGTAACACAACACATTTGTGGTCAGAAGACAACCTGTGGAATTGGTTGTCTTTTCATTTTGTGGGGCCCAGGGATCAAACTCAAGCTTAGGGATTGATGACCAGCACTTTTTTTTTTTTTTTCTTCACAGAGCCATCTCTCAGTACTGGAAATTCCTCCATGAAACAGCCATTAAGAGGCTCCTGTGTGTAACCCCTAAGTGTTGGGACTCCGATGCTGGATGTTCCTCTTCCTTGTCACCTGGGTAGGTTGTGACAACCACAATCTGGTTATAGAGAGCTAACAGCTGTGTGCCCAACATTGTCCGTGGATGTCCACACGTCACTTATCTTCACGATTGCTCAGAAAATAGAATTTTTCCGCTTATGGGCAAAGACTCAGGCTCAGAGGTGATGAGCAACACGCCCCAGGTCACCCAGCCCACAGGGCGGAGGAAAATAAATGACTTCTAGATCCTTGGCTCCTGAGGTTAGTTTCCACAGCCAGGATGAAATGGGTCCACAAATTCTAGCTGTCCTGGGCCACTTGGGATTAAATAATCCACACAGATGGCCAGAGAGTGGCCCTTCTGCCCTGTCCTCCCTACCCCTGCTGCCCTTCCCTGGGCTGGGAGGTCAATGACACTGCCTTTAAGGCCAGCAGTCTGCCACATAGCCAATCCTCCCTGGATGGCTCACCCTGGAAGGATGATTCAGGAATCTCTACCCTCAGGCCTTTAGACTATATACCACTTCATGCTACCTAAGATGTTTGTAGTACCATGGGGCAAATTCTCCTGGTGCCAGGCAACTTCTCTTAGGCCACTGGGGTTTTTATAGCACAGGAAGAAACAGATGGGGATGCTCCCAAGCCCCTAAGGTAGAGAGGGTACCAGGATGCAGATGTAGATATACCAGGCTCTCGGCAAACCTCTGCCTTGTTCTTGTTCACCAACCACAAGTGTGCTAGTATATTGAGGTCATTAACCTTCCTCCAACTGTGGGCTCCTGGGAGGGGTGGGGGCATGTAAGCACTTACAACTCAGACCTAGGTCAGCCCTCCCCTTTCCACTGCTGCAGCAGCCCTGGAGCTGGGGACAAACACTAGTACAGCCTCAGAGACCAGTCACATCCCCAGCTTCCCTCAACCTGGGCAAACGCTGAGTTACCATGGTGACGCTGCAGCCCCCAAGATGCAGTGGCTGCAGACAGCATGGGTGGTTGGAGGGCTCAGGGCCGAGGGTGGACAGTCTAGACCAGGAGGCTAGGCAACTGGGCGAGCCGGAGGGGGAGGAGGGAAGGGAGGCCTCCTCTAGGCCTGGCTGGTAATTGCTGCTAAGTGAGGGGCTGTCATTGAACCCAACATGTGAGCGGTGAGGGCCCACTCCACACCCTGTAATTACTGCACCAGACAGCAGTGCCAGCTTGTGTCCTGAAGAGGGGGGCGGGGCAGAATAGACAGGAAGCTCTCATCCACCTGAGCCAGCAGACTGAGGCCCTCTCTCTCACAGGCAGCCTCCCCAGCTCCCCCCTCCCAGCCCCTTGTCTGGTTCTTCCCACATCACTGGGCTGGAACAAGAGCATTCTGTAATCCTGACCTCCCGGCTGGCTTGCAAAACCCAAGGTGGGCAGGAGCCTGATAAGGCAGCACTCTAGAGTGCTGAGGTCGGCAGGAACTCAAAGCTGAACACAGTTCAGTTCCTTTAAGGGCCCCAGTTTCCTTGCTAGGCTCCCAATTCATAGGGATCCCCTCTACAGCAGGGGCGAGCAAGAACTCACTTTGGAAACCAGATTTTCCTGGGATGTAGTCACACCCCTTTGTGTTTGTGCCATGCTTCTTTCCTGCTTCAAGTTGCAACAGACACCATATGGTCCTCAATGGAAATATTTACTATGGGTCCTTTCCAGAAGTCTGCGGTCCATGCGTTCTGGGCATAACCAATGGAGATCTACACTCTCTAGCTCTACACAGAGCCCATCCTGGGTCTTTGCCCAAAGCTACACAGATGCCACTACTATCAGGCACCCTCTGCTGCCAGGGTTTGGGCAGGGGTGGCAGCAAGCAGGGCTGGAGCCATACTGTGGGCCAATGGCGCCACCTGCTGTGAGTGCCTGAAGTACATTTACAGGAGAGCCTCCTGGGCAAGAAGCTCAGCAGCCAAAGCAGAGGGGACCAGAGGAAGATGTAACCATTAGGTGCTGAGCCACAGGAGGGCTCACTCCACAGCATGGCCTTTTTGCCTCCCACTGGACTGTGGTCTAGAGAAGTGCACGACTTGGCCCACATTCCAGAACCAAGTCCCGTCTCATAGTACACATAGCAGCAGCCTTGAATCCTTGCCCGGTGGCTTAGGAAAGTCTTTCTTTCCTAGGTCTTGGTCTCTTGGATCTTAACAGTATTTTAAGAATACATACATAATACTTAACCTGTAACATTCTCCAGAAAGCCTGGAAGACACATTATCCTCTTTTCTTCTTTACACAACAAAACAAACAAACAAAAACGACACACAACCTACAGCACAGAGAGACTATGCCATCCGATTAAAGTCACACAATAAATACACAACAGAGCCAGAATGCAAATGCAAGCTAAAAGTCTCCAGAAGATGGTGCTGAGCACATACTCATTTATTTCTGGAGGTGGCTCCATAGTGTGGCCCCAAGGATGTGGTCTGGGACACAAACAGGAACATGAGTCACAGAGACAGGGCAGAAGAAAGGGCCCCAGGGAGGGAAAGAAGAGGCCAGGCCCCAGGGCTCTCCTGCCTCCTCGGGCAACACTAGGCAGCGGAGAAGGAAATCATTACAACTATAAATAACTCTCCTCTCTGAGGAAGCTGCAGTCCAGGTGATGAGGCCAGCTTCTCCACAACTTCTTCCCAGATGGCCTGCAGTCCTAACCCAGTGACCTGAGAAACGACCGACCACACATCTCAAGTTCATCCTGGCTCTTGGAGCTGGAGCAACGGTGGAAGCCACTGGCTCCCCTCCCCTGCCAGCTCAGGCCCAGGTGAGCCTGGCATTCACTTTTTGGACCAACCTCCACAGGAAAGAACAGGAGACCCCTCCCCCTCCTGCCGGGGTCCTACAGGTAACTCTGGAACTACCATTTGCAGCTGCTCTGAGGGCCAGCTGGGCCCCCAGCCCCCAAGAGCTGCCAGCAGCGTGGACTGCAGAGTGGCCTGCTTCTGCTGCTCCTGGGCCGATCACTGTTGTCCCTGGGTTACAAAATAGCCCTCGTCATCATCTTCGTCCTGCTGGCTGCTCCGGAGTAGCAGCTCCAGGTCAGCACTGGGGCCTGGGCCCTTCGGGAGCTTAAGGCCACCATCACCTTGGGGTAAACACACCACAGTTACTGACCTAGTAACCTTCTCTAGAGATGACCCTCTATCTGCCCAAGGTGGCAGCACCATCTGGTCCATGTCCCGAGCTATAGCAACAGCTGGATGGCGGGTGGGACAGTCAGTAACGCTAAGCCATGGGGAGGAGGTCACCATACCTCTGGAATGCAGGGCCTTGAGGGCCACATGCAGGGAGATGCCAGAGAGGCAAAGGGCAAAGCCCAGCCAGTTCAGGAGGCTGATCTGATCACCCAGCAGGTGAGCCGCTAACAGCAGGGTGCAGACTTCCTGTAGGCGGAGGCAGGATATGGGGTGAGAAGCTGGCATAACAGGCTGACTCACAGGGCAGAAGTGGAAGACCTCTATACCCAGATCATTGGCCTGCAGGCCTCATGGTGTTACTGAGATGCAGGTGCACGGGTGCTTTGTCCACAGACTCTCAGCAAAGGCAGAAAGCCATCCAGACCCCAGACAGCAATACAGGTGTCCCACAGGAGTAAGGGAGTCTGCCATTGCTAGGTACCCATAGATGTACAGCCCTTAGCATGGCCTTGGTGAGACAGGCCTCTCTTCACCATAGCCAGCAGACCCTTATATCCAAATGTTTGCTTTGGGTGTCACTGCTCCATCATGGGTTTACCTGACCAAGGAAGACTCCTCCATCGACCTGACCTGTGTGCCCAGCTCTCAATGCTGGGGAGATTTGTCATTCATCAACCTAGGGGGTACTCCAGGCCACTCCACATTAACTCTAACTGCCAGATAAATGCAATGCAGGTGCACCCCAGGCCCGGTGCTATGAGGCCTGGTCTGCATCCCCAGTGGGGACACTTCTTCAGCTCTCCAGGGCCACCACACTCTGCACCCTCTTCTCCAGGCCTCTCAGGAACAGAAGCTGCTGAGAAGCCTTCACGAGGTTCTTTCTAGGGTAGATCTGGGGTCACGTCCCAGTGTGTACCTTAAAAATGCCAGCGATGGAAAGAGTGAGGCTGGATGTTCTGGAGACCAGGAGAAACTCAGAGAAGCCCAAACCAAAGGCCAGAATCCCGCCAAGGAGGAGGCTTCCAAGAACCCGCAGGAGCAGCCCTGTGTCCTGGAAGCGGAAGATTTTCTCTGAGGTGGACAAATGGAGCCCTGAAAGTAACAGAAAGAGAACGGGAGGCCGGGGTCCAGGCAGTCTGCTGGACCCCTCAATAGCTCCTGTGCTTCTTTAGCATGGTATGAGGGTCTGGCTAGCCGATTGTCTGAGGCAGGAGAAAGGATGAGTGGGGGTGAAAATAATCTCTGCAGATGGCCTGAGACTCACTACATGGTGGCACTACAGAATCCAGGACAATACATGTCCATTATCAGAAACTGTGGGATACAAAATATATGGATGCAGGACCCCTTACCTTTAGATTATGTGAGCATGTATACATATATGTGTACACACACACACATACACAGTAAACTAGGCATATGCTCTACTGCTGAGCTATCCATCCCAGCCCAGATCAGGGCCTTGCTACTACAAAGCTCCATATAGACTTGGGTGGAGAGATGTCCCTTTCTGGCCATTGCTTTCCTTTCTGAAACACTGATAAGACTGCGACTAGATTGTCATTTCTCCAACAAACAGTATAAGCTAATGAATAGATCTTTAAAGACAAAACAAACAACAAAAAAACCACCTCTAAAAACTCCAGAGCAGAGTGGGCTGGCGCACACCTGGGAGGTGGGGGCAGCTGACTGATGACTGGCTCAGTTCCATAGAGTTCAAGACCAGCCTGGGCTACACAAGACCCACCCGGAAGCAAACCACACACAGATACACACAGACACAGACACAGACACAGACACAGACAGACAGACAGACAGACAGACAGACAGACAGACAGACAGACACACACACACACACACACACACACACACGATGACAAGACAAAGCTACAGCCCCTGGTTCCAGAGCACGCTGCACAACACATCAATCTTTGCTTCAGTTTCCAGAAGCCATGGCCCCTCCTTAGAGAGCCCCGGGGCTTTTCCCATGACAAGGCCCCTCCCTCCCCTGGTGTCAGAGGGCTGGGGTCAGCATCCACTGGGCACATAGACACAGGTGGACAAGAACTTTGGGAATCGAGGAGAGGTAGGGAGGGCAGAAACGTGACAACAGTGTGCCCCAGGCCAGGAGCCTGCCCACGGGGGCCATCTTGTGTGGTGCTGGGCTCAGTGGTACCGCAAAGGCAGAGGCAAATTGAAGGGAATTCGGGAAAGAGCAACATAAGTAATGAAGGCGCTTGGGGGATTAATTTACCAGAGAAGATTAAAGGAGCTAAATCCATGCAGCTTTGCTAAGTGGCGGCGACCAGGGGCTTTTGGATGAGGTTTGCAGAGCTGGGGCGGGGGGGGGGGGGGGGGGGGGGGGGGGGGAAGGGGGGGGGGGGGGGGGGGGGGGGGGGGGGGGGGGGGGGGGGGGGGGGGGGGGGGGGGGGGGGGGGGGAAGACAGTGAGGACGCCTGGGGAGGGGGTGAATGTGGTGTTTGCTACAACGGGCATAATGAAGGAATGGGGAGAGAATTTAAAAAGGAAAAGCACGAGGCTCCACACACAAGTTTCCTGGACAACGGGGCTGCGGAATCATTTTCTCAGGGAGGCTGGAGACGCTTCGCTGCTTGAAACTTAAATGGTTGTGGGATGGGATTTTGGGTAATGACCCCGAGGACAGCTGGGACTCTGAGAAGCAGGGTAAACAAGGGGCAGAGACTAATCCCAGAGCACTGGAGAAAAGACGGGGGTGGGACTGTCCTGCCCACCGTGGACATCCCCTGGCCTTGCCTCTTCTCCGGAAGCCACAGGAGATGAACAGTTGTTGTCCATGCACCCGGGCTGTCCCCCAACCTCGTCTGTGCAAGCTGCTCGTGCTCCCTGAGCACCCGTGGCAGGGCCTTCTGTCCCTGCTTCGCAGATGTCCTGGTGTCACCAATCCACACACCCGCCACCCATTCCCCACCATTCCCTTTTCCGACTCAAGCATTCCATCTGGGACAGAGTCCACCCTGCTCCCTGGGAGCCATGTACACCCTGTGACACGGTGGGCCTCATGCCAGGTTGCTGAGCACCGAGTCTTGCTGGCTTATGAGCTATGGTTTCCTCAGTTTCTTCTGCCAAATAGGGTGATAACAGTCCTGCACGGCTGGTTATGGGGCAGTGAGAAACTAGTGTGTAAATAGCTCAGGAACCTCTGTACTGACTCCCTGTACTTCACACATAATTTCTCCGCATCCTTGTCATGAGATCCTAGTCATTCTGTGTCTGTCCAGTCTCAAACCACTGCCCCTGGGGAGGGACTGAGTTCTAGATCGGGGCAACCTCTGTGGTAGGCTGTGCTGAACTCAGCAGTAATGTGGATCTGCTGTACTACAGTGCCCAGACGTAGAAGACGGGACGTACCTTCAAATATGGCAAAGAGAGGGAAGAGCCCCAGAAACATGAGTGGCTGCAGGTGGAACATGGTGTCGATGGGATTCTGAAGGCCTGCAGAACAGGACATGGGAAGTTGTCAGACCTGACCTGTTGGCTTATGTCTGCCCGACCCCCAACCCTCCCCAGGGGCTCACCCAGATCAGCTTTCTGCAGAAGTATTTGTGTAAGGGTCCAGCGGATGCCACCAATGAATGAAGCCCCCAGCACCAAGGCAAAGCCCTCCACGTTGAACTGCGTGGACTTATAGGTAAACATGAAGAGGCCCCCGGCGATGAGAAGCACCACCAGGACCAGGGCTGCACGCTAGGAGGGGAACAGTACAGCTCATGGGGGGCTCCAGGCTCAAGCATGTGGCACATTTGGAGCTGGGGATCAGTAGTTCTATGTGTCAGTTCCAGAGGTCCTGGCCTACTGACAGACACAAGGCTGGCATACAGCGGCATGTTTCTACTATCATACTTATTTTGAAATACTAAAGTACCTGTGCCCATTCCAGGCTCCAAGTGGCCCCCCAGCAAACAAAAACCACCACACTGCTCCATGGGAGCCCAGGGCCCCAGGCCAATGCTGGCCGTCCTGCACTTGTTTCTGTCATGGGTTTCTAGGTCCCCTCCCCCGGTATTTCAGAGACGCGGCCCAGCAGTACCCTGTCACAGAGTGAGTGACAGGTCACTGCTCAGATTTCCTCTTTCATCCCGGGTGTCTGCACTGACAGGAGGGTAAGGGATGCGGGGCCTTACCAGCTCCTCCAGCTTGAAGATCAGAGAGAAGATGAGGATGAAGAGCACAGCAGATGATTTGGTCATTGTGTACCTGGAGCAGAGATACCCACAATGCACGGCTGCAGAGCCCACCCGAGGGCAAGCAGGCTCCAAGGAGCAAAGGCAGCAAGCTGGTGGGGTGTGTGCTGATGTGCGAGCTTTCACGAAAGATGTCTCTAAGAGGGCTGGCTGATGCCACGGTTATCAAGTTCTGTCCTTTACCTGGCTGTTAGCAGGGACCAGGTAAGGAAGGGTGAGGGAAACTTGGACAAAGAGAAGAAAGGGACCGCGCTCTCTGAAGCAAGACATCAGACCGTCACTGCTGACCAGCTGCTCTACCGCCAGGTTCTCCACTCTGCTGCCTGCCACTCCCATCCGCCACCCATGGCAGCTCTGTCCAGACCCCTGGTTTCCCCTAGCTGCCTGGCAGGTGGGTGCAGCATATCTCTCTGCACTGGGCTTACTTAAGAAACAGCTGGAGGCTTCCTGGAGCGCTACTGGGTAGCAAAAAAGCACTAAGGGAGTACAAGGGCTGATCCCGAGACTAATGGAGTATTTGGTCCATTGCTGGCTACACAGACTGCCAGCTGAACCAAGCAAGTGAGCTTGGCTTCAGTGTGTGTGTGTGTGTGTGGGGGGGATAGAGGGTGTGGTCAGTACTCACAGTGACACAGTAATGTAGAGAAAGCTCCAGTTGGACAAGCCCACATCCAGTGCTGTCGCCAGTGCTGTGGGGACAAAGGACATCCAGCCAGGACAGCTGGTTGGCACGCGTGGCTGAGGCACCTGCTTACCCTTCCTTCCTACCAAGCAACTCCAGGCTAACACCTGGCCAAGAGTCCATCCTGATTGGCTAGACCTGTCAGGCTCCTTTGTTAAGTAATTATTAAAACAGCTCCAGACAAGAGTATTAACCTGATCCTGTCAAACAGCTCATGGGGCACCTGGCCCTCCACAACCAGCCCAACCTGCCGACTCCTCCCCAACTCACTCAGCAGTGAAGTCCCTCCCTTTCTGACTTCAGACCCCCAGGGCCAGAGGTTCCTCTCCACCCTTCAGGTCTTGCCCTGTCAAGACTAGTCCTAGGAAATCGTTGAGCCCAACCTTGCATGGCTACCATGGGAGGCTCCCCTGTTTTGCAGTTGGTGAAGCCCACTGGGGCGCATGTGAACTAACAAGGACAGGGATGCTGCCTGCTTTGTTGAGGTGCAATGATGGGAGAGCGGTGATGAGAAAGGGGGGGCAGGTAGAGTGTGGCCTCCAGGCCGCACTGGCTCCTCTCATGTCTGGCCTAGGCTCTCCCGCAGCCTTCCTCATGCTGGACCTACCTGTGGGTGCCACTCTTCTGAGGTAGTCAGTCCAGCTGAGCACCACTCGGGGCCTGTGGCTGGAGCACTGCACCAGCGCCCTGGACAGGGCCGAGAAGACAAAGATCACAGCCAGGTGAAGCATGGTCATGAAGAGGGGGAAATGGAAGCTCTGTGGGCCCAGAGGAGACAGCAGGGGTGGAGAGATGCCACAGAGGCCCTCTCTCTCCTCCCGTGTCTAACCCAGTACCTCCTCTCTCCCTCTGGTAGCAGGAGCCAATCCAGCATTTCCTCCCTCCTCTCATGGGGGGTACCAATCCAATGCTCTGCATCAGGGACTCAGCCACACAGTTAGTCCCCACTATGGAGGTCACACATAGAATTGGCAGCCCGGGGGCCCAATCTCTGCCCAGTTTCATCATAACCTGCTGGTCACCTACTTAATCCTCTCAGGGCCAATGTCCAGGAAAAGCCACCATAACCCAACACTACTGTACCACTGAGAGCCACCGTCAGGCCAGGCCTTGTACTGGCTTTAAGGCCCTGGTTACCTTTGTCAGCCATTTGTTGTAGAAGGTGATGCCTATGGAGAAGCAGTAGTAGAGAAGGACCAGGCCCAGCGTCAACACAGCCCTCCACACAAAGGCTACGTCAAGGGCCCACCTCCCCATCCGTGGGCCAGGGGACCGGGAGCCTCTCTGGAAGATGATTGGCCGGAAGAAGAGCAGAGTTGGACCACAGCTTTTCAAAGGGCAGTTCTCCTGGCTGAAAGAGTCTTCTTCACCTACATGATGTGGAATGTGCGATGGGCCCCAGATGGAGTCGTCACCTAAGGGGCTGGTGGCCGGAGCCAGACTGTTCCATGGTTAGCTGGATACAGAGGTCACAGGTCTCCAGCTCTGCTGCTGGAGAGAAGAGAGAGAGAGAGAGTCTGGCCATAGTGAGACAGCAGAGATCATGGACCTCAGCCCATACAGGTACTTGGGATTCTAGGGTACATTAGAACTGTCCTCCATGGATTTCCACCAAAATGACCTTTCAACAGATAAGTGTGGTCTTGTCAGATCTTGCTTCAATCCTCCAGCAGCGCCTAGTTCCCTTCAACAAAGGCCGAAGCCTGCCTGCGGTTCTGAGGTCTCATCCGGTCCAGTCTGTCCCCAGCATGCACAGGAGGGATGGAGGGGTGCCGCACCCAAGCCAGCCTTCCATCCTTCCTCAGAACAGCCTATTCAGTACAAACTCTCCTCCTCAGGGACCGTCTATGAACCACCATGGCTTCTCCCATCTTTCTTCTGTGGCACCTGAGAGGGCTGTGATTTGAGTAGACCTTTTTTTCTTGTCAGTGCTGTAGACAGAACCCAGTGCCTCATGCTAGAGGCCATGCCACCATTGAGCCACGCCCCCACCCTCCCTGTCCCCTGTAAGGCTGCACTCCACAAGGGCCTCACATGCCCCTCACATTCCCTATATTCTCCGTTGGTCTCATGACCCCATGATAGCGTGTATATGGAGTTTAGGGGAGTCACTGGGTCTTGATGAGTTCAAATGGACAGGGCGGACCTTGCCCTGGTCTCCAACAGCTGCTCCCGAAGAGGAGATGCCAGCCAAACCAAATTATCACTTGTCAGTCAGCCCAGCAACACCATGAATGCCCAGGGCAAGCCTGGCTGGGGGAACACTGGGCACTTGGCTCTGCCTGAGTGAGCCTTGGCCCAGTGTGGTGTACCTACAGTTGCTTCTACCCCACCATGCTGAAATGCCAACTCCTCTGGGAGCCTTCCAGAATCATAAGTTCAGATTTCTCCTCTACCAGTCTGGCCAGTCCACTCTGCACTCTGGACCCTGTTATCACATCCCCTCCCTGAGGGCAAACTGAGCTGGCTCTGGACTTTACCAAAAGGACTCCTAGACTGCGGTTATCTCCAGAGAAGTTTGGAGCCCTGGGTGGTGACTGGAGGACACTCTAGGCATTCAGTGAGCAGGAACTACAAAGGCCCTGCCCAAGGAGCTAAGAACTGTTCTGATATTCACAAAGGCAGACCTGCTTCTGATTTCTGCAGACACAGTTTTCCAGGGCACTACCATTCACTGAAAGTGCTAAGAATCGCATGTGTGCTGTCCAAGTGGAACCAAGGATTCCTGTTCTGGAAATCTCACTTTGTTGACAGCAGCTCATATCTCTGGGGTTGCTGACATGGTAGCTGTGAGGCTACCCTTATGTGGACTCATTCCCATGTACTCTATAGCTAGAGGCACCCATCTGTGGCTCACTGTGACGCCAGCACCACTCTGCCAGAACGGACGGAAATTTACTTCCTTCCATACTATAGTTTGGACACCAGTAGTTTTCAGATTAATGAACAGGCTGTGACTAAAAGATGTGCATGGTAGGTCCCGGGGACAGGCACTGCCCTACTGACCTAATGCAGACTTGCAGCCTGACATACTTTCTGTAGGCTAATATCTCCCCAGCATGCAGCCTGTTCTGGTCCCCGTGAAACTCAGAGGCAGATTCAACTGCTGACTGGACCTACTCGCCTAGGCCACTAATCTTAGGCTCCTGTTTGCACTGCTAGACAGGTGGGGATACAGGTTCAAACCTACTTCATGATCCACATAGGGCTCTGCAGCCTGGCCCTACTGAATCTTTCTGGGAGAAGCCAGACCTACATACTGCAATCCATCAGCGAATCCACGTCTCTACCCACAGGATGCCAGAAGTTGTATGTCCCCAACCCCAAGCTGTAACAACCAGATTGTGTCTAGATGTTACCTTGTAGTGCTGGCCTAGCAGGTGAAGGGCCTAGGCTGAGTCTCCAACACCCTAAGGCCCCGCGAACCACTGCTTCCCCTTCCCAGACAGTGGCAGGGCATGCTACATGCTAGGACAGCCTGTTCCCCTTTCTCTCAACTTACAGGTCGGCCTACTTCTAATCACTTCCTACACGGTCACTATAGTGCTCTTTGACCCGCCGTTCAAGGCTGCCTGCCTTTCCTACAGAAAGCTTGTCAAGCTCCTCAGCTCTAGGGAGCACTGTGCAGAGAGTCACCTGTCTCCAAACACAAAGCCAAGCTTCAGCTAAGAAGGCCCCAGAAAACACAGAGCCAGCCATCCCATGTGTCATCACTGAGCAGTGGTTTGTCTCACACTGGCTATACAGACATGAAATGGCTAAGGTCCTCACCTCACTCTGTGGTAAGGGCCAGCCAGCTTGCAGTCACGTCTGCTCCAGCAAGGAATTCAGTTTCTCTTTTCTCAAGAAATAGCAGCTAGCTCAGAGCAGAGCAGGGCAAAGCTGTAGTACCTGGCTGTCCGCTACCTCAGCTGTAACAAGGGTTGGGTAGCTTAGTGCTTCAAATCACAGGCTCTAACCAAAGACCTGTGATTAGATCCTCTGCACCCACCTACTTCTGAGATTCCAAGTTATCTGGAGGGTGTGGACTCAGTTTCTCTAACCATGTGCTTTTCAGGCGAGGGCGTCATTGGTGTGAGAAGCAGCATTTGACACTGATCCATGGTCACCTACAGCACAGCTTTCCAGGGTCAGGCTGTTCACACGGGCTGTGGCTACTTTTTCCCTGTCAGCTCTTCAGGGGCCAAGTGTCTGTGGCTCCTTCACGAAACTGACCACTTCCTCCTCAGAGACCTTTTGGGCGCAGCCTGCCACAGTAGTCGGAGTCTTCCCTCTATGGACAGCAGCTTGGCCAGTGCCTCCTGGGGACAATCAAGCCCTTCCTTCCTCAGCTAGCCTTTGTTAGAATACTCTACCACAGCAACAGGGAAACTAAGGCAATCGGCTTCAACAGACTGCAGACCTCTGGGCTGGGTCCCCAAGTCCTCCTAGGCTCCTGCCTGCCCGAGCCCTGTAACCTCACGTCCAGCCGGTGTCCTCCCCGCTGCTCTCTGCTCCAGTCCCCCTTCCCCAGGGTCCCCACTGCGCGTGGCACTTCCCACCGCGTGACATCTGTTTGCTCATGTGTCACTGCCAAGCCTGCCCAGCAGCATCCATCTAGCTCTCCCAAGACTCGGCCCCTCCTAAGTGCATGGTAAACGCCAGGCGAATGGGCCCAGGGACAAGAGAGGGCTGGGGAAACTGAGGCCTGGGCAGAGCGGGAGCGCAGGGGACCGCCCACCGCACTCCCACTTACCTCCGCCCAGCAGCTCGCCCCTGAGACTCCTGCAGGAAGCGCGAGTTGGACACAGGGCCGCTGAAGGCGAGACTTCCGCCGGAAGCCGCAGCAGATGGGTGGAGCCAGAGCATCCTTCTCTAGCCAAGCCGGCCGCAACAGATTTCCAACACGGAAGATCTCTCTCTTACCCTAAACTGGCTTGCCAGAAAGGAATCACATATACTAACTGTCTCGTGTGCTTTTTAGTTCTGGGACCTCAAGCAGCTGCGATATGATATGTGGACCATTACATTTTAGAAATGTAAAAAGTATGGGCAAAGTAATATTGGACACTTGTGAGATAACATACCTATACATTTATGAGAGTTATTCAGTAGGTTGAGTAGTAGGTGACGATCATCCCAGAGGAAATGAAAACCAAAAGCAAGGGGAGAGAAGGGTGTAGTCTTACTGGGAGCCCAGCAAAGCAGGCTGCAGTAGCTTCAGAATGCCCAGATCCAGTTCATTTCAGGTGCAGGGCATGTGGGCAAGAGACGCTCTAAATCGTGCAAGCTAGTGTTGCAGACCCAAGCTGGCCCAGTTCTCTGCTTTTGGTCTTCTGGGCTCTGTACTGGGACTGGCTGCAAACAGGGCTGCTTGCACATGACTTGGCTGGGCTCCTGGCTCCTAGCGGAAGGCTCAAGGCCAGAGTGTAAGCTGTGCTTTGTGCACAGTGCTGCTGTAGGCTGCTGCCAGCTGGCATCACGCAAGCATTAGTTCATTCAATGCTTCCTAAGACCTACAATGGTGCCCATCGCAGCCCAAGGTTTGGCTTCAGCCCTCAAGGCCTGTGTTGCATGTACTTTCTATGCCTTCTGAGGGCGCCTGTCCTCACCCTACTCTGACAGTGGCAAGATGAAGTATCTATTTTCATCACTGCCCTCATTCAAGCCTCCCAGCTACCACGGCTGCTGACGGCAGCAACAGCTTAAAACACCAGCTGGAAGGCTGGCCACCAAGAACAGGCAGCACACGGGGTGCAGAACATGTCTTCTTTGAAAGGCACAAGTACTCAAGCTGTTCCCTGGCTGTGTCCCTGGCAGGGAAAAGAGGAAGGATGGGATCTTGGGGGTGTACAGTATGCCTTTCCATGTTGTACCCAGCAGGGCTGAGCAGGAAACACTCTGTCCTGGCACCACAATCTGTGAGCATCCTTAGCCAGCAGGTGTGAGTAGTATGTGCATGACACAGCCGGAAAGCTGAGGCGGGAACTGGAAGGGCCGGGGGAAGGTGGCTGGGAGCACTCCAGACGCTCCCAGGCACATGGAATGAAGGTTGTCAGGTGACTCTGCCCTTGGGTCAGGGAGCAAGTGCAGAGGAACGAGTGTTTATAGGAACAGTCTACATGAAAGAGTATTTATTGAAAACACGGTCACTGACAGGAAGCTCCTGGCTGATCTCTGGTTACACTCTTAGCTCATGACCGAGAGCATTACATTTTTGCACTCAATTTTATCTTCCCTTAAACATTCTATCCTAGGATAGGATGATCTTATATAAATATATATACATGTCTGTATAAGTATGGCCTAGAGTAAAGAAAATATAAAGTACACTCTTCATTGGGTAGTACCACCATGCCAAGCTACCAGTACTGAATGCCGCCATGTTAACATGCGCCCAAAGAGAGAGGCTGTGCGTGTGCTTCAAGTGCTGCAGCACCACAGAAGGCCATGGCACAGCTGTGGCCCTAGCTGCTTCCTGAAATCATGGTTAATGGCAGAAACCACAGTGCCAGGAAGGCAAACTGCCCCAAGTCTGGGAACAAGAGGGAAGCAAACAGAAGGGCCTGTAACCAAGGGCATGGGACCATTATTCCCCAGCAAGGAAACTGGAGGGGAGAGCTGGGAGGTCTTCATCTGACTCTACCTGCAGTGTTCCTGGAGCCTAAGGGAGCAGGACTCAGGCTGGAGGCCTCTGCCTGGCCAGGATGACTGTGGGGAAGAGATTGGTACCTATCCTGATACCTGTGTGGGCAAGAGAGATGGATACCTCCAGAAACAGATGTAAGGGCCAACCCCAAGGCTGCAGCATCTTGGCACAGGCTGAGGCTGGAATGAGCCCTCAGAGACCTGTTAAGCCAAATCAGCAGGCCTGAGCCACCTGAAGACATCACTCCAAGGCTCTCCCCATTCCCTGTACTCCAGTCCCCACGGGCAGTCTCTCCTGGGTCGTTCCCAGCCCACATGGTTCTCCAGAAAACCAGAGTAGGCTCAGGAGGAGATGGCTGTCACCAAGTGCTTTTCTAGATGCAAACTCAGGGCAGAGGTGAGAACAGCCTGAGTTTACTCGTCCAGGCCTGACCCCAGGCTCTGTGGTGCTGAGGAGGGAGGGCGCCATGCCCTGCCTTCATGACTCCTAGTGAATGAGGACCAAGAGAAGCACTGGGTCCCATCAGGTTTGAGGAGTAGTCACCACGGTCACTACAGTCTGTACAAGTAGAGGGCAAGGCACAGGCTGCCAGTGTCTCTCCTGGGGCCCTTCCCGCTCATCCGTAGTGGTAGACGAAGTCATAGCTGCTGGGCTCCTTGGGGACCGGTGGTGGTGCCTCAGGGATCTGGATGTTCTCCAAGTCCAGAAGCCGCAGCTTCAGCTCCATGCTCAGCAGGGTGTCTAGGTCACTCTTGGTTAGCTCACTGGACATGTCCTTCCCCAGGAGGGCGCTGAGTCCGTCAATCCAGATGCAGTACTGTGGGCAAGTTGCAAATGTCACACAGTGGCCCAAGGAATGCAGTGGGGCTCATGGCAGTGCTGTCTGGGACCAGTGAGGACACACAAAACACAGGGACAAGAGCGACGACAGCCAGGAGATGCCTGCCACATCATCTCCTGGGGAAAGAACGCCATGGGGGATCTATGTGAAAACTGAAATAAGATGAGATGTGTGCTGCAGTGCAATTAAGGACGAGGGGAAGACAGGACCCAGAGCCAGGGCAGATGTGTGCTGCAGTGCAATTAAGGACGAGGGGAAGACAGGACCCAGAGCCAGGGCAGATGTGTGCTGCAGTGCAATTAAGGACGAGGGGAAGACAGGACCCAGAGCCAGGGCAGATGTGTGCTGCAGTGCAATTAAGGACCAGGGGAAGACAGGACCCAGCACCAGGGCAGATGTGTGCTACAGTGCAATTAAGGACGAGGGGAAGACAGGACCCAGCGTCAGGGCAGTGAGAAGAAAGGGGCAGAACACAGGGAAGGAGGAGGAAGCCATCCTGTCTTTAAAAAAGTAATGACGGCAGAAGGATTTTACAAAGAGAAGTACGAAAACAATTGACATAGCATTCATGGAGGAACAGACTTATAACATCAGCACCCAGGAGATCAAAAGGAAGAAGCAGGGGTTCAAGGCTAGCCTCAGCTACAGAGGAAGTGTCAGGCTAGCTCCAGGCTATATGAGACCCTGTCTCAAATAATAAACAAGACAAACAAGAATTAAGGCAGAAGCTCTGAGAATGCAATGGTGTAGCAGAGGCTATGCTACAGAGTCCTTTGCGCCTTGCTCACCGGGCTCTGTCACCCCAACAAAGCCCTACCTGAAGCCTGACCCCAAGTGCTCACTGACAGGTGCTCACTTTACAATGAGCACTAACATCTTCCTGGGTCACAGGTGAACTGGGGGTCCCTTGTTAAGGGGAGCAGATCCATCTAGCTCCACAATCTGGATGTAGCTCCTTCATGTAACTGGGATTCAACACACCTGGAAAGATTCCAAAGAGGAAAGCCATCCCCATGCCAGGCCTAACCATCTAATAACAGCTAGCTGCTCCTCAGAGTAAGGTGGAAGGCAGGGTGTGGTGGTGCACGCCTTTAATCCCAGCCCTTGGGAGGAAAGGAAGGTGGATCTCTGTGAGTTTGAGGCCAGGTATCTATCTGGTCTAGATATCACCAAAAAAGTGAAGCATGAGTCCCACCCAGTGGTAGAAGACCCACAGACTTGGCCATCCAGTGTGGTCACCTGCTTTCAGGGGGACATAGCTGTGCTGACCACACCCCCTCTCTGACTGAAGGGCCACAATTAGGGCACTGCTGTTCAAGGCAGTGTGGCACAATGCTTACCTCATATTTATTAGGAGCGATGAAATTCAGTGTCTCATCAGGATCATACAGGATGGAAAAGGCCAATTCCAGTACCTCCTACAGAGAAAGAGTCTGAGTGACCTGGAGCAATGATTACTTATGACACCAAGGTCCCTCCCTAGGCATGCACTCAGGTGTGAATTAACTGACCTTAATTCACCCACTCCCTGGCACCGTCACACCTAAGAGGTGGTGGTAGTTTAAAGCTGGAACTCAGTGTGGATCTGAGAGGAATCTGGGCTACATGAGGAGACCCACCCTCTTCAAAAGAGCAAACTACAGCAAAGTATTTCTAACATTCAGAACCTTGGATGCCAGGACCACACACTACCATATGTTTTTATCTTAGATCCCAAGATGACTGGCTTCCTTTCTATGATGCTGTACTCAGTGCAAAAAAGCACTGAGCGTTGAACACCCCAACAAAAAACAAATTACTGACAAGTCGAGACAGTCTCAGCATCAAGAAAATAACTGCAGTACAAAGAGTCACACATGAACATCTTAAACCCACGAGCTCAGAAGAACACAAAAAACACAAAACGGAGACATAAAAATTGGCCATCATTGTGTGATAGCAGGAAACAAGATCACTGCTTTAGAAGCAGTTATATGAAAGGAGATCAAATGCCGTTAGCCTTTTTTCCATAAACTACCACGGGAAATCTATGGGGAACAATAGATAAAGGCAAGTTTCTTCACTGACAAGTGGTTCAGCTCATTAGTAAACGGAATACCCCTAGTTTGCAAACCTTAGCCACTGAGCAGCTACAGTGTGCTGACAGGACAGAGTACCACCCACCCATTACCAGCCTCCGGATAGGCCCTAATGCCATCTAGGATATGGCCATGCCAGGGCAAAGTCAATCCTGAACCAAATCAAACCTCTAGGTCCCTGTGCCAATTTACAGATTGGGGACAGAAGAAAAGCCCAGGGAGAGTCAGCAGAAGGCAGACTAGGAAATGACCACATAAGCAACATGGTCTATTAAACTAATGAACTGCAAAGACAGGAAGACGGAGGGGAGGCATGAATGAACGACTCAGAGAGGCACACACGGCACAAGCAAACCCACCAGAACCGACTTAAAACTGGGTACAATGTGTGCATGTGCACATATGACATTCCTAAGACAGATGGGATATTTGATATTTTTATTTATTTATTTACTTTTATTTTATATGAACTGGTGTTTTGCCAGATTGTATAACTGTGTAAGGTGTTAGATCTTGGAATTACAGACAGTTGTTAGCTGTCATGTGGTTTTGCTGGGAATCGAACTCAGGTCCTCTGGAAGAACAGCCAGTGTTCTTAACCACTGAGCCATCTCTCCAGCCTGGGATATTTGATATTAAATAATCACTTTTTATCTTCTGCTAGGTGTGACATGTGACTGTGTGGTTGTGACTCTCCTTTAGAGACAGACACACAGTAGATACTCATGAATGAAGTGGCATGCCACTTGGGATTTTCCAAAGCCAAAAGGAGAAATGGGTAGCGGAAGTTGCCAGGGTTGTTGAGGCTGGTGAGCTGTGCCCTGGGATCTACTTATTTTCAAAGCCCTTGGTATTGAGTGTAGAGAAATGATTTACAGCGGGAAGAGAGTCAGCGTGCTCTGAGAACTGTGTCTGGAGGTGTTATGGCACGTGCCTCGGCTCAGGACAGCCTCTCCACTCACCTTGTTCTGTTTCAGGGCACTCTTCTCTTTCATGTGGGGACAGTCTTTCCCAGTGACAATGGCCTTGATATCTGCAACAGGAACTAAAACGATGGGAATTACCATCTGGAAGCTGAGGCTGCAAACTGGTCCAGCACTGGCTTCAGTGCTGGATGGGAAGCCCCGGGCAAGGAGCTGGGATGCAGCAGCTGCAGGCAGGCTCCAGGGTCCTCTCACTCCCGGAGGACTGTGTGTGAACCTGTCCTGTCTTCCAGCCTCTTGCCATAGACCTGGCTGTGTCACAGCTCACAGGTGCTGTAGGAGCAGCGCAGTGGACACCCCTTCCACTTCTCACCGCTGCTAAGAGCAAGGCTGCCACCTGCTAACAGCGCCTGCCCATGAAAATGTATCTATTCTCACACAGTGGTCTGTGGATACAAGTGTGGCATTAATCCTACTGTACCGACGTGAGGATTAATTTGAAACAACTAGTGATAGCAACTAACTCAGGACTAAGGCAGAGTTTTCATTCAGAGCTTTAGAGCCTCTGTTACCCACCGCCTTTCTGGAGTCCTGTCCTGCCCTTCATGACCTGCACACAGCCACATCTGGGAACTCAGTAACTCTCCCAACCACCCTGAGGTGGTCCAGAGAGAAGACCTTTAGTAGACTAGGAAAGAGAGGACCTGTGCCTAAGACCAAACACTGCTCTCAGACAGCTAGGACCGGCTCTCAGGTGACCTATTGAGTACTGGTGTCATGACACCAACGGACATACACCTACTTTTCTCCTGCAGGGATTCAAATGTCACCTCCCCTTGAGGGTTGTCATCCAAGTCACCATAATGCAGGACCTTGTGGTTCAGGGCCAAGCGGCAGTGCCAGAACCGCTCTGGAACACAAGGACGGTAAGCAGGTGAGGCATGGACAGTGCTGGGCAAAGGGGCCCCTGCCACCTATGAAAGCATCCCAGGCAGGCTGGCTCCCTAGCTGCCCCCTTACCTTGCCGCCGCCGGTTCCCTATTTTTCGGAAGCTGCTGCCCTCACACAGCCGGTTCAGGCGCTGCTGCTTGATCAGCTCTAGAATTTCAGGCTGGATTTTCTCCCGAAGCTCCCTGCGGCACACACACCCCCAAGTCAGCAGAAGACCATGGGACGGTGGTATTCTCAGAGTGGAGCTGGCAGTAGGCTGTGTCCCTCACAGCCCCCTCTCAGTTGACACTTACACAATTGGCGGGGACTGGAAGTCGTCCTGGCTCATCCTCTCTGACTGGCGCAGCCGCAGAATCTCTGAGTAGCTCAGGCTGCGAAGCTTGCTCTTGAACTGATCCAAAGAGTTGGGTTTAGAGGGCAGAGCCCGGGTGATCTGTTCTCGGACAACTTGCATAACCTGGGCAAAGAAGGTTCCACAGGCCACTCTGAGAATGAACAGGCCCACTAGAGGCTAAGGCTGTCCCCCACCCAGTAGAGTTCTGATTTGTAATGGACACCTTCTCAGGCGTTGACTTGGACAGGAACTTCAGTTCTCACACATTTCAAGTGTCATGGTGACTGTCAGGGAATGGGTTCTGATCTCAACTCTTTATTTTTTGTTTTCTTTAAGACAGGGTTTCTCTGTGTAGTCTGGCTGTCCTGGTACTCTGTAGACCAGGCTAGCCTCAAACTCCAAGATCTGCTTGCCTCTGCTTTCTAGTGCTGGGATTAAAGGCCTGCACTACCACCACCCCCCTCTTCTCAACTCTCAAATGCTCTTAAACCCATTCTTTCAGCAAGATTAAACATGCTCAGGCCTCTGTCCCCTTGTCTCTACAGAGAGGAAGGCATCTTCCTGTATACAATGCCATGAAACAGGAGATGCTACATGGAAGGTAAGCACAGTGCCCAGCAGATAAGGGTGTGACAATGTGCCCATTTCCCTAAAAGAACTGTTAAAGGGAAGAAAGAGGATGCTTGCCCTCCCATTGTACAGACAGCATGACCCTACTGAGGAAAGAAAGTTCTCAGAAAGAGGCAATGAGCACACGCGCACACACACACACACACACACACACACACACACACACACACACACACACGTCTTATAGACAATTCTTTCTTCTTTACACTTTCTAAGGTCTTGTGGTTTTGCTTTGTTTTCTTGAGACAGGATCTCGCTATGCAAACCAGGCTGACCTAGACTTCATGACCCACCAGCCTCACAGGCGTGCACCACCATGCCAGCTGACTTCTAAAATTTTCATGATGAGATGGTCAGCCTCACAACACTGACTGTTGGCTTGTGGGGGCTCGCACAGTGCTCCACACTGGGGCACTCAGAGCACCCAGGCCTGATGAGCACCACAATGTTCACAGCATGCCAGCCTTCCTGCCTTGCTGACACTGGCTGTACACAGAACTCAGCTACCAGACTGCAGCCATGGCAGGTCCAGTTCTCCTGCCCAGCTATTCCCCTAACCCCTGTGGAGAACAGCGGCAGGTGTTAGCTTCCCCGGGCAAATGAAGGTCTTGGGCACCATGAGGAAATGTCCGCTCAAGGTTACAAAGGGAGTCACAGCAGCTGAGACACAGGTTCCCAGTTATTCAACCTTGTGACTCAGCACTGCCAACCAAGCTGGTCCTGCAGCTCAGGGATTCCCCAGGTGCTGGCTGGCTGGCTGGCAGGGGCTGCCACATAACGGTCCTCTTCCACCAGCCTCCAAATGGCTGGGCAGCACTGACCTTGTTGAAGTCCTCAGCCGTTGCCCTCATCTCCTTCCAGGTCTTGTTCAGCAGTTGGATGCAGATTCCAAAGAGCTCTTCAAAGGCACGGTCATGGGTGAAGAACATGGGATGGTAGTCATTGCGCCCTTCGTTTGCTGTGGAGGAAAATGGGATGCCTGAAGGCTCTGCCTCAGGCACCCAGGAGCACCCATCTAGAAACTCTGGATTCTCTGCACCTAAGTCCTGAGAACAAGGAAAACAGACCACAGACTATAGCCATTGAGGAGCAGGCAGGGCCTTCTCTCAAGGCCTTAGCTCTCCTGGGTGCTTTCTCCCTTGGCCTTTCTCTACCCTGTTACAAACTCAGCTAACCCTTACACACAGTACTGGGGCTCAATGACACCTCAGATCACTAGCTCAGACACAACAGCAGCCATGATCACCATGAACAGGTAAGATGGATGATAAGCTCATGGAGTAATTAAGAACGGGTGAGCCCTGCCTGAGGCCCTCCAGTCCCCAGATGTCTAGCTGTCCATCACCTCTAGCTGGGGACTGGCTGGCACAGCAGGAGAGGTGCAGACTTACGGAGCTCCCCGACCTGCAGGATCTCACAGAGCATCTTGGTGAGCTCAATAGCACTGCGGCCAAACGGACACTCGTGCTTGTCCTCCCGGCTACTGTTCTCCAACACAATCTACAAGCAGAGGAGGAGGAGGGGCAGTTGGGAAAAGGAAAACATGGATGGGCACCCGGAGTGAGAGGCTGCCCCTGCCTTTACCCGGATGTAGGTGTCCTGGTGGACCTTAGCCAGGTACAGCATGTTGTCCAAAGCCAGCATTCCAGGAGGAGTCTGGGTGAAGTCCAAGGCTGGGTTGATATGGTTCTGGAGAAATCAGGAGACCAGGTGTAAGCATGGCAGGTATGGAATGACCTGGGGGCATCCTCCCGCTCTCCCTTTCTCTTGGCTCTACCCTAGTGTGTCTAGCTCCTGGAGAAGCAGGAGAAGAATGCCTGGACATGTACCGCAGCAGCTAGCAGGCCAGCACTAAGTTAAACCAACTTCACTCCTGTTGAGTCATGTGTAACTAGACAACAGTCACTCTAGCTTTGTGAAGAGCAAGGTGTATTGGTGAATTGATTCACACAGGCTGTGGGTACCACCCCTTCCTCTCCACTGTAGGACATGGGAGGGGGATGGAGGGCGGAAGGTGAAAACAGAACATCAGACCTAGACCATCCAGGCATGTGGTCCCCTCTCCTCTGCTGAGGATCTGGTTTGCATGCCCAGATGATGTATGCCCACTAAGTGGCCATGGCCAGGGCAAACTGAATACACAGGCCCTCACTTCTTTCTGCCTGCTCCTCCAGCTATCACTATGGGGTTGGGGGATGCCCATGGCTGGCAGTGGCCTCCTGACTTCCTGTGTGGGAGGGGGCTCTGGGTACTTACAGTAAACCCCAGCATCTTGTAGTCCTTGGTATACATAGCCTTGCGCTTCTCAGTGCCGCTCCCAGGGACACCGCTAGGGTCAGACTCTGCGTCAAATGCAATCCTCCTCAGTTCAAATATAATGTCTCTTTGAGCCTGGAAGGTATAAGATGGCAGGCAGGTCAGGCTGCTGGCCGACTGGGGTAAGAAAGAGGAGCAGGGCATGCGCCCCCATGCCGGTCTCTCGGGAGGGACCAACAACGGGACATAAGAACACAGGAGGGCTTTGTCCTGAGTCCTCAGGGACGCCGCAGCAGCCCACACTAGTTTTCACAGGGCTGACACAGGCCGTGAGGAAACAGCCCAATCCCACCAGGAAGGCCCTGACACTTGCCTGGTCATTGGGGTCCATCTTAGTCATCATTCTTTCTTCCAGAAGGTTAAAGGTCAGGACCTGAAGGACATATAGCTGATGGGCCATCTCTGTTTTGATTGGGCGATTCCCTCGGATCACATGCTAGAAAAGGCAAAGGCAGGAGCAGGGCTCAAAGACTGTCCTTTTCCTGAAGAGCCGATCCATGCTGGGGGTCAGGGGTGAGCACACTGGACAGCGGTCACCTCCTCCCTGCCAGAGCCTGCATGCTCTGGAAGGGATGGGGCGGAGGGGGCTCTACAGCAAGAGCGGAATGAAGGAGGCTCAAGTCAAACACCAAAGGTGGGAAGTTCCACAGCCAGAGCCATCGAGGTTTGCCTCACAGGAAATAACGCCAGGAGAATTCAGTGTATGGAAAAGGGCCACCGGCAGACAGGCTTTACAACTGCTGCCTTTAAATGATACGGAGGCACCTATGAGGAACGTCATTTGATTGCCCCACCCAACCTCACCTCACCTTCCACCCCTTTCTCTCCTCTCCTGTCACCCCATGGAGGCCCCGTGTCCCCAAACCATGCCCCTGCCCAGCCTTTGGCCACCCTCTCTCCACTCCCACGATGGCTAATCAGCATCCTTTGAGCTGACGCCCTCCTCTCCTCTTTTCTCCCCTCCCAACTGTCTTTCTCTCTGCCTACCTGTCTTGGCTCATCAGCATGGGTGTCTCACGTGGTCTCCCAAACCCTGTTTTTACTCCCACAACCCCCTGCTTTTCCTCCTCGCACCCTGGACTTCTCAACCAATACCCCTGGCCCACATCCTGAATCCCGTCACTCTGGGCTCTTCTCCAGCTTCTGTCATGTCCTGCCTGTGTCCTTCGGGCCTTACTCAGTAGCCCTGACTCTAGAACCCTCTGTACAGTGTAGCAGCCACTAGTCACTTGTGGGTATCTGTGATTGCGGCCGAGTCATAACAGCCACCTATCTAAGTGCTCAACGGAGTCTGTACAGTCAGGCCCAGCAGCACAGCGGAGTGTTAGAACAGCAGTGAGCTTCTACACAACTCTACCCTAGCGCTAATTCTGCAAAGCTCCCTAACTAGGCCCTCTGCCTCCAGACCAGTCTTTTGGGACCTAAGCCGTATAAATTGATGGCTCTAGGCTTACATGGTTGGTGACCACTGGCTAGGTCCAAACTATGGCATGCAGTGTTTATAACACAGTAGACCTGGAAGCCTTGGTACTAAGAGAGAAGGCTGGCAGGTGTCACTGATGCTTCCTAAACATACTTGTGGTATACTAAATGTTTCAGTACCATGGGAAATAACCCTAATGTTAAGCTTATTTCTCCCATTCCCTTAACTGCAGACCACCCCAGAAGTGCCTCCCACACCTGCATGAAGATGGGCTATCTAGGCAGCTATTCTGGAGTGCCCACAACACTGCACAGGAGCCTATGCACACCCAACACTGTAGGAGCAGCATCCAAGCATTTGCTGGATGCAGGAGTTGCAATGAACTTGGGAACTCAGTAAAGCAAGGTAAAGCCATGGAATTCTGCAGGTTTGATGAGAGCTCTCTTTTGGAACTCTGTCAACATACACACACACACACATACACACACACACATGCACACACACACACATACACACACACACACACACACACACACACACACTCTTTTAAAAACATACATACCTACATACAAGCATACCCTTTCTGCCCACAGGAGGGTTTCCCAGACGCTATGCACTCTGCCACACATGGTCTACACATTATTAGCTCCTTTACCCTTCCTTCAGCTGAGCAAATCAAAGTCCCAGAATTCGAGGTCAACTGCTGAAGATCAAAGCAAACTGGAAAATGGCTAAAGCCCACTGTCAGCATCACATCTTTTATGCCTGACTCTGATGTTTCGTTTATTACCTTCATTGCTGTCTCTAGGCTTTCCTTTGGTTTTGACAACTAATAAACTCTCTTCCTTTTAGCCCCGATCTTGGCTCCTGTCCCCACTTGCTACATTCCCGTACCCCACATCACTACCATGGTAACGAGAGCGAAGACCTCCTTCCAGGCTCCTCTCCAGCCCCTCAGCAAGGGCCCAGCTCCTATGACATAGTCTGTGGTGACCTAGAATCCAACTGTATCTCCTGCCATCTTGAATCTCAGGCATACTGGGGAGGAAGACTGAGGCCTGACCCCTCTCTTGCAAAGCAGATCTCACTGGCCCTGCCTTCTCCTGGCCATGGCTGTGCTGGACCTCACCTTTTCCTACCAGAGCACAGGTTGAGAGCAGGCCCACCCCTCATCTGACAGTGCCCTGCATTTCTGAGTTGTTGCTGGCTTTCCCTGTGTGTGTGTGTGTGTGTGTGTGTGTGTGTGTGTGATAGTTTTGAAGTCATAACAAGCAGTAGAGATGGCTATCACCTCTTCTCCCTGGAGGGGCTAGTCTCTTTGGTACAGATGAGCTATGTGGTGGTTTGAAAGAAAATGAAACCCAAAGGGAGTGGCACTGTTAGGAGGCATGGCCTTGCTGAATGTGTCATTATGGAGGTAAGCTGCACACCAACATGTAGTAGCTCCTTCTCCAGAACTCTCTGCCTGCACACCACCATGCTCCCAGCCAGGAATATAATGACTAAACCTCTGAAACTGTAAGCTGCCACCTCAATTAAGTGGTTTCCGTTATAAAAGGTGTGGTGGTCATAGTATCTCTTCACAGCAACAGAAACCCTAACTAAATAGGATGGCTTCCCAGAAGCAGCTTGGCTCAGGAGTCCAAGTTCAGAAGCACCCAGCACCTTAACAGGCAATAACAGTAAGCTTGCCCTGTGCTCCCCAAACCCCAATTGCAGTAATCACAGCCCCCATTGGAATGGTGATGGCTACCAGTATCAGTAACAAGCATTAACAAAAGGCAGTCACTAAGAACTCACATTCAGAATTATGGACCGAAGGTGCTTCTGCGCAAAGGCGTTGGCCATGTCCTATGGAGGGAAACCAACAAATGTAAGGTGAGGCAGGTGTGCCTGTGGCTGCTGTCAGGGCATGGTGTCCTCACAGCCTGAACGTTTTCCTTTCCACTGAGAAGGGAAGAAATCCACTGACCACCAAATTTATTTTACTCTAAAAATTTTCCTGCTTCTTTTCATGAGTGCAAACGAATTCAGACAGTTCCCTTGAAATGGGCACAGTAAGCGGTTCATCTTCACAGGGAACTCGCTCAAGGACAAGACAGAAGGGTTACAAGGACGCTGGTGATGGACAGTGCACGTGGAGCACACAGCAGTACATGCAGCATTAAAGGCAGGCAGCCACAGCTAAGAACCCTGGGCAGCAGACTCTACCCTGAGACCAGGGCCTGGGCCCAGCACAAATGCCTGGTTACTTGCAGGGGGTTTAGAGTGATGTGTTCTGTGCCCTTGGGCAATCTTTCACAATGGACTCACCTTTCTCATCATATTTGGCTCAAATTTTGACTGTAACGTTTTATTTATTAAGTATCCAGGAATAAAGTATTCTAAGAGATGAGTCCCCCACAGAAGTCTGTAAGGGCCATCAGCACTCTCTCAGCATCTTAAAAAGACACAGGGATATGACTGTCATTCAAGCTCCTCCCATCGCGAGGAGCTGCTGAAATTTCATCTAAACTAGAAGGTCTCATGTCGGGATGCTCCTAATATCCTCACAGCGCCTCTCCATTCCTCGGTTCTTTCTTCCTGTGTCAGCAGCGTATGTCTGAGGTTAGTTACAGAGATGCCCTTCTCAACTCCTGCCTCCTCACCTTAGGGACAGCCATAAGTCAGCAGGCCTGAGGAAGCTGCTGCTCTCCTGTGTTCCTCCTATTTCTAAGTCTCTATCCATGGTCCACACGTCTGGCCAGGAGTATCTGGGTTTAAGGTGACCCCCAAGCATATTCTGGCTAGCAGAGGACAGTGCCTGGAAACTTCTTTGGTAGCTACATGATAACTCACAGACAGGCACCGAACAGCAGCCTTTCCTAAGCTCCCTCTAACCAATAATAAGCACCCAAATTCTTTTTAATGTTAAAAAACAATTGTGCAGGAGTGTTCAGTCTGTGTGTGCGCATGTGTGCAGTATCTGAGGAGGTTAGTAGAGGGTGTCAGATCCCCTGGAACTAGAGTTAGAGAGACTGTGGACATCCATGTGGGGACTGAACTGGGTCCTCTGCAGAGCCAGATCATCTCTTCAGGCTTCAAACTCCCTCCATAAACTACCTAACTCTTCTCATTATTTATCTAGGAAGAGTCTCAAAAGGGCCTGGATTTACCCTCACTCTGCCTTTGGCAGCCAGGTGACATATTCTTAGAATCATATGGAAGAAAAGCTGTTTCTGCATCTGATTCCAAGCTAACTCCAGACTTAGACAAAGGTGCCCTGAGGGAATGCCTTTAGCATTCTAATACACAGACATATGCTGCCTTTCCAGGGCCCTGGTTCCCTGAGCAGCCAGTCCAGGCCCCATGTATCCTGTGCAGCTTTGACCTCCCACCAGGAAGAGGCGGGCCCTGTGAACAGCAGGCTACTTACAGTGGCGGGCAGGTCGAGAGGGTTAAGGTGCTTGTCCTGACAGCAGAAAGCAAAAGTACACAGAGAAGCAGACAGGGTGAGCTTTCGGCTCATGGTTAACACGACAGGAAGGAACAGACAGGACAGACCCACCACGGATGCTGTGGCTCCTCCTTCTAGTAAAGGAACTCTGAGACCCTGGTGCATGACCCCTCCTGAACCTCATGTAGTGGCCCATGATAGTGACAAAGAATTAGAGCCTTACTTCTGTGCACTGTGTGCTTTTACCAGACATCTAGTGCATTAGGATCAGAAGGTTAGGGTTATATTAGAGCTTATGTATTTTGTTCTTTCATTTCAGAGAGAGAAACTCAGACTTGGAAAGCTGATACACGTGCCTGGCCAGAGGAAGGGCAAGCCGTTTGTCCAGGTGCTCCACTCAGGTCAGTGCCAGCCCCATTAGCCAGCTTCCAGGCCCCACACTATAAAACAGGTGTCCTAATGACATCACCGTCACTCCCACAGTTACAGGTAAGCAACTAAAGACAAGACAGGGGAGACATGTCACACAGCACGCCACGCGCCACACAGCGGTGACAGAGGAAGTAGGTTGGGGATGTACAGGGACTTCCACAGGTGGAACTTTCAGGCCCTGTGGCCGTCAAAGGGTCCCCTTCCCTACCCTCTTACTGGTCCTCACCCAGGAATTAGCAAACTAAAGGCATATTGGGTGTGTTGTCTGTGTAAACAGTTTGACTAGAAGACAGCTGTTTACCTCCTTCCTGTCTGAAGCTGCCTTTGGCTACAGCAGCAGAGCCTGAAGGGTTGCCACAAGTGAAAACATTTACTTTCGGGCCCTTCAGAGGAATCCCCTTCAGAACACTGTTCTGATGCTGGAGGTATCAGGTCCCCACTTCCCGCTTCTTTCCTGGGTTCTGGCCGGGAAGGTTAGGAGGGAGCTCTTGGGAGCCCAGCTCTCTCTCTGACCAGAAGAGCCAGGCACCGTGGCATTTCTCTTAGAGGAGCCCAAGAGAAAAGGAAGGAAAGGCGGCTACAGACCTGGCGTTTGTCTTCAGGGGCCTTCAGGAACAGCGCGTTAATCAGAGCAATGGCATAGGTCTGGATCTCCTGGTTGGAGCTGTGTCAACAGAGACAGAGGTGGGATCAGAGGACTCAGAAGCAAGAGGATAATGCTCACAGACAGCTTAAAACACTCACAGATTGGGATCAAACAATGACCTGGTGAAGTCAGGGAAGCATGTCAAGCAGGCACACATCTGACCCAGTGATTCACCGGAGGGATTTACCCATGATGATAATCAGAAAGCTATGCATGATTTACTTACAAGCTGTTACACTAGGGTCCTATTGGAAAGACAAAAATGTTAAGTAATCCAAATGCTCTTGCTGGGGGATGTGTAATATGTGAGATTCCTAAGGGCCTCCTAAAAATCATACTTTGGGGTGAAGATTAGTATCCTGGGGCTCAGGGATAGGTTGGAGTATCTGTGAAGCCTAGATATGGTACAGTGAGTATCTAGCTGACTGTGTGACCTTTTCAAGGAGAGGAAAGCTCAGTTGGTTTCCACAGGCATCTGAGATGCAGAACAGGGTTAGAAGCATCCTTGTAAAAGACCTTGATATGGGAAAATGGTCAAGATGTATATTACTCAGCCAGAAAAAGAAGCCACAATGTAGGTAGATATAAAACATGTATAGCAAGATCTAAGTTTTAGCAAAACCATGCAAAGGAAAAGACTAGAGACATTCAGCTTAGTGCTTAACAGTAGTTCCGTCTGGACTGGGATAATGGGCAAATAATGTACTATTTATGTTTTTCCATATTCTCAAAGTTTCAACTACAAATTTATCTTTCTTTAAGTAAATAAAAAAAAAAAAAAAACCACAAGCATTTCCCCCAGAATCTTATAATGCTGGCTTGGGGCTTCCATCTGCCACACTGTGGCTTCCTCCAGCTTCCTGGTCAGAAAGGTCCCTTGTTGAGCATATGCACACTGGTGATAGTACACTGGGCTAAATATTCATGAGGGAAGCCTAAGAAGTGTCACAGTTCTCTACTGGTCACAGGGCGGCAGCTGAGGTCACCTCCAATTCAGAAAGGAGGAAAAAAGAGTAAGGTCGCCAGGACCCAGAAAATCCCTATCCAGAATCTGATCTCCCTCCATCCCCGCTCTGCAGGTACGAAAGCTGGGGCTGAGGAATCCTTTAAAAATGACAAGGTGAAGCTGGGGGTGGTGATACACACCTGCAACTCTAAAATGTCAAAGGTGGATAAAAGAGGATCATGAGTTCAGGGCCAGCCTGAACTGTTGCACAAATGCTAATTGGTCTTAGAATAAGAACCCAGAGCTAGACATTGAAGTAAATGTTGAAAGATCACAGCAGCAGAGGAACAAGCCACTAGAGGAACTTCTCACCACGACTGAATTCTCAGGTGGAAGGGGAAGTAAGACCCTGTCTCCACAAAGCCCAGGGCCAAATTACTCTGAGTCCTCAGCCAAAAGGTAAGGGAGCTGCTGCCTCCTCCTGCCTTACAGTCCTGTCTTCAGCCAATCATATCACTTCCTGTCTCAACCTTCCTAGTGCTGGGATTAAAGGTGTGTGCCACCACTGCCTGGCCTCCATGGCTAACTCTGTGGCTGGCTCTGCCCTCTGATCTTCAGGCAATCCTTATTTGTTTAGAGTACAAACAATATATTACTACAAAGGACACCACTCCTCCCAAAACAACAGTGACACAGGGGAGGTGAAATGAGTGCACAAGTCATGTGCCTGCATTCTAGATTAATGGGGAAACGGGTTAGAAACACGGCTGGGCTGTGCTGGCCAGCTTTATGTCACCTTGACATAAGCAAAGGTCATCTGGGAGGAGGGACCTCCGTTGAGAAAATGGGATCTAAGCAAAGCTACAGAACTTTTTCTTGGTGAGTGATTGATGAGGACTCAGCCATGGTGGGTGGGGCCATCCCTGGGCTGGTGGTCCTGGGTTCTATAAGAAAGCAAGCTGAGCAAGCCAGTAAGCAGCACCCCTCCATGGCCTCTGTCTGCATCAGCTCCTGCCTCCAGGGTCCTGCCCTGTTTGAGTTCCTGTCCCGACTTCGTTCAGTGATGGACTATAAAGTTCAAGTATAAGCCAAACAAACCCTTTCCTCCCCAACTTGCCTTTGGTTATGGTGTTTATCACTGCAATAGTAACCCTGATTAGGACAGAAATTGGTCCCAGGAGTGAATTACTGCTGTAATAGACCTATTATTTTGGGGAGGACTGTGGAAGGACTTTAGAACTTTGGGCTAGAAAAGCCACCGATTGCTCCAAGCTTGGTGAGTTGTTCTGTGGGAGCCTGGAAGATAAGAATGTTAAGAGAAATGCAGAAGATGTGGGCCAGGCCTCTGACATTTCAGAGGAAAGCAAACATCTACCAGTCCATTGTGAAGAATCTACTGTCATTAACAGGAGACCAGCTCCACTGAAGTGAAACCTTTGCTTACTGGGACACTTGATGTTGGTCTGCTGGAGCTGAGAAATTAAAGGTGGTTAAGAGAGACCCGCATCAATGAGGCAAAATCTTCTGGGAAGTGTTTCTTGAGAGCATGGAGAAGTCATGTTCCAGAGGCAGTCAAGGTTGTACCTCCTGCTGGCAGCCGGACTTGGTAATGTGTGAGAGTCACCCAGGCGTTAGTGGTTTTAAAGGCATAAAGGAGTGCGGCAGAGCAGCTGAGGGTCAGCACTGTGGAAGGCCACTGGTGAAGGTGCAGCTGAAGCCGCAGAGGAAGCCGCAGGACTGAAGGGGTCATACAGAGAAGCTGTATGAGAGGCTATTGGTGAAAGTGCAGCCCAGCTGCAGCAGAAGACCCCAGCATGATGGAGATGCTGGTACCACGGGATGACCACCCAGAACAGCAGCAGCTGTGGAGTGGAACCCCGAAGCCTAGAGGACAAGTTGTGTGTGCTGCCGGCCGGGGCGGAGGTGGAGAACCCAAGCTCTTCTGACCAGCCCTTCAGAAGATCGTGACTTATTTACAATTGAAATCTGGCTTTGCTTTGTTTAGACTGTGACTGTTCCTTGGTCCCTATTTATTTTTGATTTTACAGGAGCTCATAGTTGAGAGACTTTAAACTTAAAAAGAAAGATTTAAGAGTTTTGCACAGACTTTAGATTTTAAGAGACTATATTTTTAAAGAGACAACTTTTTTTTTCTTTTTTTAAACTTTTTATTTATTTGCCTTAGTGTTTGCCTGGAACTAGGAACTGGAATTACAGACAGTTGTTAGCTGCCATGTGGTTGCTGGGAACTGAACTCAGGTCCTCTGGAAGAACAGTCAGTGCTCTTAACCACTGAGCCATCTCTCCAGTCCCCAAGAGACAACTTCTAAAGTGTTAGAATTTTGTAAGGCTGTGGGACTTAGGTGTGTAAGATGTCTTTATTAATGTGTGACTTGGGGACAAGAAAGGCTGTGGTGTCACAGTAATGATGCGTTTGTGTGTCAGGCTGACGAGAGGTCAGTTGTGCTGGCCAGTTTTATGTCAACTTGACCCAGGCTAGAGTCATCTGAGAGGAGAAACCTTTGAGAAAATGCCTCCATAAGATCAGGCTGTACATAAGCCTGTAGAGCATTTTCTTAATTACTGATGGACAGGAGGGCCACCAACAAACCAAGCTTCTACTTTAATCAGGAAGGGTTTAAAAATGGCTGAGTTCTTGTTCCCAAAGAGCTCAGAACTTCAGACGCCAACAGGTGATAAATATCATAGTTTACACAAACATCATCGGCATGGGCCAGACGACTATCGGGCCCACAGAAGAGGGCAGCTGGGGACTGAGCTATAAGAGGAGAAGCCCCGAGGTGCTGAAGGAATGTACGGGGCCAGACAGGACTGTCAGACAGAGGACAGGCTGGCCAGGGGGGCCCTTACTCACACTTGCAGGTGGGAGATGAGCTGTCCCACGGTGATTTCCTCCGCTATCTTCTGATACAGGCTCTGGCTGTTTAGTACCATGCTCTCTAGGATGGCCAGGGACCGCTGAAGGATGGACACATCGACCATGGGCTGGCTCACGTACCCTGCAATCTAGACCCAGGGAGAAGAAAACATACTGGATGGGAAGCTTGGAAAACCCTGATGTTCTCTTCTCAGCATAGTGCCTCTATGTGGGCAGGTGGCCACATGGATCAGAACATCTGGTTTATGACTGCCCTGGCCAACAAACCAGAATTCCCTTAGCATGGACACCGCCATCCTCAGTAACAGTAGCCACTCAATTGTATTTCTTCAAAATACTTGACAACTTAATTTTCCTCAAAATAAGGGTTCAACATGAAGTGGACATACTGTATTGATTCCTGTATCTCACCTTTACCTGCTTCTCCAGCTCCTTACAGAGTTAGACATCAAACTCAGAGAATCCTTCAGCAAATCCTTCTTCTCAATTGCCTTCACACGGCGTCACTTCACTTTTGCCTAAACGTTTCTAACATTGGGAAGGTCTCAACGGCTCAAGGCAAAGCTGTGAAGTGCTAGGCAACGGGTAGCGGAGTATTCAGGGGTTTTCATTCAGTTTCTGAGCTGAGACTGCCCCTTCTGGTAGCAGAAAGGAGGGCAGACTCTGAAGGGCTCCTCTACCTGCTCCAGTTAATCTCATGACCCAAGCAGGCTCCTTGGCAGATTTGTACAAAGGAAGCACATTTGCAAATGAGATGCAGTTTTCCCTCAGAAAAGCTGAGGAAGCAGACAGCTAGAGCTGATGACTGGCTGTTTGTGCCAGCCTTGTGACAAACAGTTCTGCTCTGAGCCCTGTCCTTGGTACAGGCCCTGAGTGAAGGCAAAATGTGAATTGAGACCTTTTCATGGGCAACTGACAATGGCCTCTCTTGAGAGCAGGCTGTGAAAACTGAGCCACACCTCCCAGGGATGTGCTCAGGAGGCAAAGGGGCCAGAAGCCACTGAGGAGGATGTTCAGCAGGCCAAGGAAAGTGAATTCATTTTTAATCTGGTGACATTTCCAACGTATGATGGGTTTGTCAGTAAACTGTATCATACGTTGATACAGGAAGATCACTGCTGAAGGATTAAAACTCCAGCCCCAGGGAATACGAAGCTGACTCCTGCCAGAGACTGGAGGCCGCAGACCTACTCTTCCCTCATGCCCAGAGAACTTACAGGGAGCGGGAGGAGACAAACAGAAGGTCGGAGCCCTCACCTGCTTAATAAAGGTGATTGAAACCATGTCCCAGGAGACAATGCCATGATCCATGAGCTCTAAGAAGGCAGTCAGGGTGAATGCCAGCATCTCACTGTAGCTGAGACATGTGCAAGACACACAAAATACAGAGATTCAGACCCAGGGAGCACAAATGTGAAGTCAGCACAAAAGGGACAGACCTCAGTAGATAGCCATGAGAAATCTGTAGAAGCAGCCATCAGTGCCTGCAGGGCAGATGTGGACCAGGCTCCTCCACTGGGAAGTTAGCAGGCTGCAGGCACCCAGGCTGGTTCTCGTCATCCTCCCCCATCTCAGGGTTGGTCTGTTAGCTATCTCCCCAAACAAGGACCTTTGTCAAAGGGGACCAACGAGAACTTCTGTCTCATGTCAGTTACCCTTTAGGCCAAGAGGCTGGCTGCAGGGGAGGGAACAGCCCGGGTATGGCTATGCCCTGGGTTTCTGTCTGAGCAGCTGCCACGCTAGTTCTATCTTCCCCAACTCCAGTCTCCTTGGCCGTAAGACTGAGTTAGTCTCAGAACATTAGCCTCACAGGGCTGTGGTAAGTGCCAGCTGATGAGCTCTGCTGTGCCCTTACAATAATATGGTGTAAGGATTAAACGTCTGCCTTTTGTCTCCCCTTACAGGTCTAATCATTCATGCAGCGGCACAGCGCTCCACAGTTAATGAGTCAGAGCCTCATTTGCCAGTGGCAATAGCACTGCTCATGGAACTGGGGGCTTCGTGTCAACCTCATTTCAGAGAGGAGGAGACCAAGACCAAGACCACAACTCTCCTAACGGCCGCCAGAGGCTTTTACTTTGGTACAGCTGGAGGATCCAAAACTTTAAAACAAATACCTGGGATTAGCTGCTTGGCTTGGCTGACAATTCTGGGAGCTGATCCGTAGCCTGTGAGATCTCTGACTCCCTGATGCTAGCTTAGGCTCCACAGCACAGCTTAGCTGGAGACTCTTAGTTGGCACCTGTCACTGCTGACCATAAACAGCACAGCTTTCTACCTCAGCCACCCAAGCCTGGAGGGCAGAAGTAGTGCTAAGTCTTGAGCTCTCCCTGACCCTCATCAGGCCAAGCACTTCCCACAAGTTATCAGGTCTGCTGTGCACTGACTTCCTGAGACCGAAGGCCTACTTTCCCTACTCACTCAGCACAGCACTGGGTCACTCAGCCATGAGAGGCCCCTGGACTCCGAGATGCAGGGCCCCAACAGGGACGACACTGCTCTGGATGTGGACTTAAGACTCCTTATTGATACCACATAAGTGATAAGAGGAACCCTGTGGGTCACAGGGCTCTGAAACTGCATGGAAAACCTTGGAGCCACTCACTGGGACAGGAGCTTGGTTCCACTCTCTACCAGCCTCGTCAGCACGATGATGCCGTCCATGTTGATGAACTCGGTCGCGAAAGTCACGTCGGCTGAGAGCTTGGCCAGCTCCTTCATGGCATCCAGCCGGGTCTCCATACTGGATGACTGGGTCCTTTCCATCAGCTGGCGTGCAGCCCGGGACTGGGAGGCCAGGGACAAAAGAGATACCATCTGCTCCTGCAGCAGGTTACTACTGTGGGCTCGTGGCCGAGCCCCAGGCAGTTAGGTTTTCACATGGTTTGGGAACCGCTAAATAAATGTTCACAGGACCAGTAAGTGAATTTCAGCATTCCAAGACTGATCTCTGGTTATCTGTATCTGTTGCCTTTCTATATCCCTCTAGCCTATGATTTGTTTTATTTTTAAAATCACATTTCTTTTGTGTGTGTATTCATGTGCATGCCCAACCCTGAGAGTGGCGATCAGAGCATAAGTTGTAGAAACAGGGTTCTTTTCTTCCACCATGAGGTCTAGGGGCCGGCTTGGCGGCAAGTGCCTCGCCCTACTGAGCCATCCTGCTGGCTTCTAGTCTACAGACTTTTTTCTTTTTTAAATCCCATTCCCTTCCTTCCCCCCAAAAAAAAGAAAAAAAGAAAGGAGGGAAGGAAGGAAGGAAGGGAGGGAGGAAGGAAGGAAGGAAGGAAGGAAGGAAGGAAGGAAACTGGGACATCTCCTAACTGTGAAAGTCTGCAGAAGCAGATCTGGCTTGATGAGGAGCTTTCTGATAAACACACCTGACAGCAGACAGGTTTCCAGTGGAAAGCCAAACCCCACTCCTGGAAGCAACTGAGGGGAGCTTGACATCATGTCAGAGGCTGAGGACCCTGATGGACCCTTCTAACCCTAAATTGTGATAGGTCTGACAGTCAAGACCTTAACGGTCTAGGTCAGCCTTCCCCAAAGGAATCAGGCTGGTACACATGAAAGATGAGCTACGCAGAAGCCAGGACTGTGAACAGCTTCATGGACATGATGGCTGGTAAGGACAGCTGCCTCCTACCATGGCTCTCCCGCAGGCAGGATGCTCGCCTCCTGCAGCCTGGCAAACCGCTGCTGCCATGTTACCCGTCACTCCTTCTGCTGCACTTACTGCCACACAGCCAGACTCCAGCTCACTGTTTCATCATGCCCTGCTTTGAACATAATGTTCTCTCTGGAAAGGAGCAGGAAGAGCAGTGTGCTCCAGGCCTCCTGTCTGCTCAGTATCTGGGAAGTGACAAGAGTCCAGTTCTTCAGAGGCCAGGGAGTGTAGCCAGCTACCTCTCCCTTGCCTCTCGGCTACACAAAGGGGGGGTCCACACCTGCACTGGCTTCTCAGCAACACACAAACTCTCCTAACTCTATAGCAGAAGACCAGCAGTGTTGAGAAAAGGTCACCTACGGGACAGTCTGCAGGACACCAGTCTGTACCACACTTAGAAACTTTCAGTCCAACTGTCAATCTCTTTCTAGAGCCAGTGTTTCGGGGCTGGTACCCCTTTGCTCCACTTCATACAGAAGTCTATAAAACTCTCTGCACTTTCGAGGACTATCACATGAAATCAGCAGAGCCCAGTGTGTTTGCAGGGACATGGGGCGGTTGAGGTTCTTACATGGAGAAGAAGCTCCTTCATGAGCGGCGGGAGGTGGACAGAATGCTAAAGAAACTGGTAGAGCCTCACAGGCTTGCTTGGGTCTGTACCGGGCTTGGCTGCTTTTCAGTTGCACAAGCGGCAAGCTACTCAACCCAAGTCCTTGGTCTCCTTGTCTGTAAAATGGGCTATCAAGACTGCCTCCCTCCTGGTCTTTGGTAGGATTAACTGATGCAATCAGGAGAAGTTAAAGAAACACAAGGTAAGTGCTGGCTGGCATTCTTCTACCTGTGCCCTCCTCAGCAAGAAAACATGGCCTTAAATTTCCTACAAGGGCGAAAAAGGCTGTGCTCTGCTGATCATTTCTGCACGGGCCTGACTTCCTGTCCTGATACACACTGCACCCTTACCCCCTTTCCTGTTCCTTCACTCTCTGTCATTTGAGCTCCTCCACGGGACACAAGAAAAACTGCAAGACAAGGGGCCATCTGGGCTGGACAAGGGTGCAGGGTCTGGATGCAAGGACCTTTCACTGCCAAATTAACAAGTTCTGAAGCGCATTAATGTGTTTTACCATTATTAATTATTTTTCACATAAACATTTGGACTCTCCTCCCCTCTGAGGCTGAGCCCCCTGGTACAGCAGCAAATGTAAGCTCTGCGCCCCTGGCCGCTCACTGTCCTCCTGTCAGAACCAGCACTGTGGCAATCTGTACCACTGGCTGCCCATCTCTACCCTCTGCTCATTACAACTTCAGGCCACATCCTCCTCTCCTGCTCTGCCTGAATCGCCTCACATCTCTCCTCACCACTACCCCACCCCTTCTTGCTGCTGTTTTGAGACAGTTACTGTCTGTACCATCTACGGCTCAGATTGGCCTTGACCAGCCTACAGCTGAAGATGACTCTGAAGTCATGCTCTTCCAGCCTCTACTCCACAAATGCTGGGATCACAGGCCTATGCTAGTCCTCCTGACCCCTGCTTTTCATTCCCTTTCTGGTTGCTTACATAGAGGGTCCGCCTGAGTATTCCCCTCTGCTCCCACATCCAGCACTCTGCCACATTCACCAAGGTTATCTCTTACGTCGGCCTCATGTCTGTCAGCCCTGTCACTCCAGTGCCTTTGCTGGGATGTGAGCGTTCTTTACCAAGGTCTCAGAGGTCACACCCACCGGCATCCCTTACCTGCCTGTGAATGTGTCCTTTCGACACTCAAAGGGAAGCACATGCCATTTTCCTAATGGATTCCCTTTCTGAGTCAAGTCCAAGCCCAAGGACAGCAGTGTGAGTACCTGCAGGACTGGTCTCCAGGCCCCGGACCGCTAGTGCTGCCCCACAGCACCCTGAAGCCCTGGTTTCTACACTAGGAAAGATGTCCTTCCTTCCTCCCGCTAGCTCTAGCTTTACCCTCTAGGCTCAGG
This sequence comes from Sigmodon hispidus, assembly GCA_004025045.1. Lineage (NCBI taxonomy): Eukaryota > Metazoa > Chordata > Mammalia > Rodentia > Cricetidae > Sigmodon > Sigmodon hispidus. The sequence goes on along the minus strand of PVIH01005137.1, from coordinate 4,825 downwards.
CTCCATGCTGAAGTAAGTTGTCTCTCTCAGTCCCTGACTGCCTGAGTGACTCACTCCATATGACAAAGGCTGTGTGCTGCCCTTGTTCACAAGCTGTTAGCCAGGCTTTGAGGGCAAGGGATTTCTTCTCCAACTCTGTAGTTTTAAACTTCTACAGCAGAGTCAGTGCCAACACAATACTCCTATATGCTAAATTGGAATACCTACCGGAGAGATGGCCAGTTGTAAGATTGTCCCATTCTTAATGTCACTTCGGGTCTGGGTAGCAAAGAACCAAAGAAAACAAGAAGACAGCATTAAAACAGTGCATGGAGGCAAATCAGTCAGAACTGGTGGCCACTTAAAAGTATGACTGGCTTTCCTCATCTGCAGATGATTCAACCAGCAGTGAACCAAAGACCTCTGCAGGAGTGAATGCTTGCTGCATGTCACAGCCAGCCTTCTTGTAGGAGCCCTAAGCATTGCTGGACAGCAGGTACTGCCAGCCCACTGCATGAGGCATGTTCTCTAGTGTGTGTCAATGTGCAGCGGATGTGCCTAGGTGACAGGTAGCTACTGTGCCATCTGGACATTCAGAGTTTGGTGTCATGAGCTCACTGAAACTCTGAAGTCAGGCCTCCTCCTGCTTATTCCTTGCAAAGAGATCCTAAGATTCTCCTCAAGAGCTCTGGGTCTCAAGAAACAAAAGGTGCTCATACTCAGCCTCTGGGGTACAGGCTGGTGTGCTTGCTCTTATGCTGTCCAAAGGGCAACTCTTTAAACAGGAAATGGAGCCACCTGGACAGCCAGGAAGCTGGAGAATGCCATCTCCTTGGCAGGTCACTTGCAAGCTAAGCTTGCCCTTCCCTTGGCCGCTCTGTACTTACCTGCTCGGTAACATAGAGCTGGGGCCCATCTGCATAGCGAAGTGTGTAGTACTCCGGGTTTGGCAGTGACCACCTGTGTCAAAGAAAACAGTACACCCTTTTGGCTTCTCCTCTGGGCTTGTTTACAGTGATAACAAAATGATTTTCAGCAGTTGCCCAGGGACTGGCCAGCCTGTCTGGAGCACAGTGGGATCCAAACAAAGTTCTTGGTAGAGTTCCTGAGAAAGTCCCCATCCACCACTAGGAGGTGCAGACAGACAGAGGAGGACGGGTCTCACAGACTACCCAGACCTCCCAAAGGCCAGTCCTGGCTTCAAGCATAACTGAGAATCTTCATGCCTCTGAGACATCCTTATTAGCTGTCCTTCCCTGGTAAGACAGTGGCTCAGCCCACTGGCCCCTCTCTGTACAAGTTCTTCCAGGGCGGGTAGCCTCCCTCAGCCTTAGCTGTCACTGTGGAAAGAAAGTCATTTCAACCTACCCATCACATACTTCCTTGATGATGGATGCCAGGGGCCGTTTCTGAAAGAGAGGGAGGAAATCCTTCATTACATGCTGTATTGCCAGCAGAGTCACTCAGCTTCTGATGAGGAAGAAGCCTTTCCTAAGCCATAGTGACTACCTTCCCGGGGAGACCCAGGCCCAGGGTGCAGGCTTCCTGTTGCTGTCCTTACTTACGATGCCAGTGGCCTCTGAGCATAAACACACCCTCTATTATGCACCTGAGCCCTCCTTACAGCTCTGGCTATCACATAGGAGCATACCTGGTCAATTTCAAGGAGCTGGGCATTAGCACCTGGCCACTCAATGGCCACCTTAACAATGTCCGATGGAGGTGGCATTGTCCTCAGTGGGCCCTACTTCAAAACCCAAACACAGATGCCTGGAGAGAGAACCAAAAAGGAGGAAAGGTCAGAGCATGCCTTTCTCTTCATTCCCACTGTCCACTCGGGAGCTCTGGAGACAGCACCTAAAGTGACGTGCGGAACTACTCGCGTGCAGTTTTTAAGTTCACGGTCCAGCCTCTCCTTAGGCAGCTGTCTCCTTAGATCCAATCAGCAGCAGAAACAGGACAAAGCTCTCTATCATCGCAGCGCAGACAGCAGCAAGGTCTGCCAGTGTTAGGGGTCAACAAGACCGGGTGGGAGCAGACAGAGCTCAGTGAGTGTGAATTCCCATCTGGGGGCCTCGGGAGGAGAGGAACACATGCTCCAAAGCAGGGAGGAATAGACGGTCTTTTCTTGGTTGAGTGGTTAGCTGAAGGGGCCAGGCCACTTCTGCTCAGCAGTCACACTCAGAAGATCCCAGCCTGCTCGCTCTCTCCTCCCCACTCGCTGTGGCCACTCTTGCCCTTTCAAAGGACACAATGTGAAGCCTCCTGCCTGTGGGATAATGTGGAGTTCAGAAAAACGGAGAAGAGAACTGAGATAGGAAATGCTATTTTGGTCCCTAGGGCCAAGGGCAAGGGTTGCCAGGAGCTTGAGTGCAGGCAGTAAGGGTGTTCTCACACAAAGACCCCTCTACAGGGCAGGGCTGGGGAAGTGCATCTGAGCCCTGCCCCCACAGCTCTTCAAAATAAAGGGAAATAAATCATCTGGGGCAAGTCTGGGAGATGGGCTCATGTGACTGGTATCCTAGGCAACTCTGGTGGATTAGTGGTATTCTGGGCAGCACTGAGGCTCTCTCCAAGGTCTAACGAAGGCAGTCACTCTGCTGATGGATTATTTCAATGTATATTTACACTCCTTGCCTACAGGTTTGGGAGCGGGCGCTCTCTTAATGAAAAAGACCTTTTGCTTCCTCAAGGTTCAGCCACTCGCCTGCAGTTCGTGCCTGGCTAATGGGGACCGCCTGCCTCTGTTGGCGTGTGCGACACTGCTGTTGCTAAGCTGTTAATCGCCTGTGCTATCAATTTTCCAGCCCCAACAGATGCCAGTTCTCACAGCCTGGTGGGCGCAAACCTCTGCAGGGAAGGGTTGGTGAACTGTGTCTTCTACACCCCCAGGCAGAGGAAGAAGCCTAGTGGGCCATTTCCTCAGGGGTGGGCTGTGTCAAGAGTCAGCTGTCAAACACATCAGGGTGTGAAAGTGCATCCACTTCTCTTCCCAGCAGCCCTCAGGAAGAGGCAGGACAGCACCAGACTTGAAGAGGGCAAGAGTGAGTGAGGCTTGGTCACATCCTAGCTGACCCAGCTAGTTAGTAGGAAAGATGACCAGAGCTTAGAACCGGCCAGCTCTTCTCTCTTCCCCAGCAGGTCTGAATTCCCTAAGGAGTTGAGTCAGCAGTGGGCGGCTGTCTCTGCAGTTGCTGGCAGAACCCTAGTGTGTAGATTTTATGTGCCTAGGCCCACAACAACCCCCTAAAAGGAAACTGGCCTCGTAAGGCTACCTTCTGGAGGAAGGTGCTGCTCCAGGGACAGCAGGGTAGAGCATACTGTGCCAGGGTGGTGCTGGGACCTGATAATAGGATATCCCTACATGTGGCGAGGCATGGCTGTCACCGGAGCTAAGACTCCAGTGGTGAGTCCAGCTGACAATGTACTACAAGTGCATGGACCTTTAGCATGCCTACATGTGTGTGCGTGTGTATGCAGATTATAAAAATAGAAACACGAGTCTCCCTTAAGCCTCCACCCAGCACCACTGCAGACAATGCGGCCCTCCCAGCTCCTCCCCTTCACTGCCACCAAGGAGCTGGGCCTGTTTCTGAGCTCCCTATAAGTGGAAGTATACAGTACAGCCTTCCAGACGATCTGTCAATCTGGGATTCTTCTTTTCAAAATAACTGGGGCCTAGGTCAATGGCTCAGTGGGTAAAAGCATTTATGTACAAACATACACATGTGCACACAGTGAGTAGCAGGCACTTGAAAAGAGCACCAGGCTGGGATGCTTTCCCTGCTGAAGAAAGCAGGTAGATTCAGTGCCGGTGGCTGTCATGGCCTGTACAAATTCCATCTCTACCCAAGTCTCTGTCTTTTGTTCTCGAAACACGAATGTGTTAGTTCTAAAGAACCCTGGCTGCCTTTTGAGTTGTAAGTTCATGATTCCAAAGCACAACATAAAAATGCCCAAATGGTGATGACCTTTCTAAAGGTCCTTGAGGAAGTTAACCCTTACTCTGCCATCAGGGAACACACTGTGCTCCCTTAACTCCTTCCAGATCGATCGCTCCTCTTGAAGGTGACAAGCGGAGTGTGTCGTCACTACACGGCTTTGGTTCCAAATGATTTAGTCACATCATTTACCAAAGCTGGCCCTGAATGATTCCTTTCAAAACTCTACCCATGTTGCATAGAGCAGGAAAATCTCCAGCCACCCAGGTCGCCAAGTGACAGTAACAGGCTGCAGGCAGCGACCGTCTTCCCCACGGTCAAGCAGTCTATTGCTTGAATGACACCACAGCTGCCACAGCTGAAGGGAAGGAAGAGAACACTCTGCTTCAGTCGAACAAATCTAATTCCATCTCTGAATTTGAAAGACACCGACTAAAGAGGCTGGGTGACAATACATGAGAGCAGTGAAATTATGGCTTCAGGGCAAGCCAAAGCTACGGACAAACCAAAGTCATAGGAAAAGTCATGTACCTCAGAAAGGAAGCTACCCCACACAGCTGACTGAGGCCGGCCAGAAACCAGCTAGGAGAAAAATCCCAAGAGATGGACAAAGCCTGACCACTTTGCAGACGCCCAGTGACACCTGCTGCATCTGTCAGTGCCAGCCCTTAACACTGTGCTGACCTGCATTTCTGTTCACTGCAAGGGAAAAGCCCAAGCCCAAGACTGGCCCGAGCTGGAAGAAACTACAACAGAGGCCAGACAGACAGTGGTGGTGTGGTGTGAGGTGATGGATGTGCCCAGTGGGCACTCAGCTAACACTGACTAAATTCATGAACACAACCCATTAGGGAAGACAGGTTTGCTTACAACAGCCCATTTACAGGGTGACTCTGGGTCCTCAG
>PVIH01005136.1:0-128545 GCA_004025045.1 Sigmodon hispidus | reverse complement strand
GCCCCTCAGAGACCCCTGCAGTTGGTTTGCTCAGTTCACTCAGTTCGGGGTCGCAGTAGGGATCCTTGCAGATACCCTCAGCAGCAGCAGGAGCTGTGCGTGTGGCCAGGTGCAGAGTTCAGCTGCCCCCTGCTCCAGAGTTATTTAAAGATTTTTATGTGGGCATTCTTTTAGTGATATATTTGTTTCCAGTTTAAATAGGCTGATTACAACAAGGCTTGAGAGATAATTTTAACACTACCCGAACAGGTATTTATGGAAAATCCACTTGAGTCTTTACCAAATGAAGGTCACTGAAATAATCACCCGTCTGTCTCTGCAACATTAAACCTCACATCTTTCTTCATCCCATTGCCCTCCCAGTGTTGCTAGTGTAGCCACTGGTGCAGTCTCAGTATCTGAAGCATCCCACTGTGAACCAGACAAAGCCCTATTAAGCAAGAACCGCTTGCATATGTTGCTGCAATTCAGCTTTCCTTTCCCATCCCACACATTTTCAACCTCTGTCATTTAGCACTTGTTTGGTCTGACATTTTAAATCCAAATTAATAAGTAAATGCCTTTCAACAAAATGCCTTTCTTTAAAAACAGATTGTACCTGTCCTCTGAGTTTAAAACAGAGTTTATGATTTTTTTTTACAATCTTCATAATTTCCAGAAACAAACAGAATACAACCTAGGCTTTTTGAAAGTGTAGGCATGTGACATACTTTAAATTTCATATACAATCTCACTGTGTGCTGTGTTAGGGGATTACTAAAAGGTCACAGTCATTCTGACAACTTTACTATGACACTTAGAAACTGTCTAATTAATAATGCCAACCCCAACTTGTTCCCTGTGCACTTTCATTAATTAGAGTGAGAGGCAATCCCAGACATGTGGATGGTATTTATCTATCATTTACAACGAAAAACAAAGTTAAGGAAAGATAATGATAACCATATTTTTATAGCCAGGAAAAAGTCTTTCTATATTGTTGGTTAAATTATAACTCATCAGAATTACGATGGCAGACAGTACCCTGTTTGTCTGACAGTAGTAGATCTTTTCTAAAGCAGAGGCTTCCCCCTTAAAATACTTCATAGGTAAAGGTGTGAGGCCTCTGTCCACCTCTCAATGGTCTGATATTAGTGCATAGAAATCTCTGGGTCAATGAAAGAACACTCAGGTTCATGACCTGTCAACTTGATTTTCTGTTTAATTAGTGAATTCCATAGATAGAATGAACTTTTTGCTGAGATATTGGAAGTAGAAATGCATAAGAAGCCACATGGTGTTTGGCATCTGATTCTCATGTTTGATGTCATTCTACTGTGGATCTTTCACCATAATTAATTCATGTTCTTTTCTCTTGACCACTACAGAAATTAGTCTTCAAGTAAAATAAGTATAAGACTTTTTCTTAAATGTATTTATTGATGGTCATCCCCTGCTGAAGTTTTCAGCCCTTGACCTGATGCTTGAGAATCAGCAGGTGTTTGGTAAATCTTGAGGGTTTCTCCAGAAGTCTTGAGCACATACTAGAGCCCTCTAGGGGGCAGGATTTATGCACAAGAAACAGCAGTGAAGCAAATTGCATCTTCCACCTTAAGAGAAAGTTAACTGAGGGCAGGTACTTTTCCTGATAATGTAAACCATAAGCTGATGTGTTAAGAGTTCATGTTTTTGCCAACTCTTGCCCAACATCCTCCTAGTAAGTTTCATTATTGGTGATTATCAAAATTTTTAATCTTTGATTTTTCTTTTCCCTTGTTTTGACTGGCAACTGTTAACATAAAAGCATAACTGTCACCTTACAGGTGCTAGGAGATAGTTTCTTCTAGAGGCAAATATGAGTGACATTGATCCAGGAGTACAGAGTCCAGATGCTCTAACTTCCTTTTCAAAGAAGTAGCAGTTTCATGAAGTATTCTTAGTAAAAGAACAAAAAGCTGTTTCAAACCAAGGCAGTCTTCAGATACTTTAGGAGACACATTGGGTAAGCAGGTTCCACAAAAGCTTGCACGTCTCAACTGTATGTCTCAGGAGAACTTTGATAGCCTTTTGATGAGTGGAAGCTGGTTCTCTCTCTGTCTTTTCCAAAAGATTTTCCTAACAGGCACAAACATGCAAGATGACACACAGTGGAGGACAATACATGGTTTTTAAGGGAGTTTACAATAGTTTGCCTCTTGACTTGAAATTCCCCAAAGTCTCCACACACATCAAACAAGTCCTGCCTAGTTAATCAGCCTTTTATTCACAGAACAAAGGCTTTCAATAAGTTTTGCTCAGTATGAAATCACACTGGCTTTGAGGAAATATAAGAATTATAATAAGGATACATTTTTATTTTAATTAGGTTCAATCTGACTTCTTTTTTCTTCCCAGTGTCAGTCTCTAAATGCACTCAAAGAGCCACATACTTCTATGTCTCTAAGGACATTCCATTAGAAAGCCATCACCCTGCATCTCCTGTGCAGAAGGCAAATTGCTTTGAATCTTAAATTATTTTCTCTATAATCATTCAAAATACTTTAAATAAACAAGATTTTGCTGTCCTACATATTAAAGCTGACATTCCATTCAGCATTCATTTTCTTAAGATCTTGAAAATTCTTATTGCAATTGTTAAGGCATTTTCAAAGGAGACCTGTAATATTCAGCCTATTGTCTATGAAATACCATTGTCTCACTCACCTTCAATCTTTTCCATCATCAAATATGTTGAATTGAATTTAAAATTAAACATCTAGATATCTCTGCCAGGCATTCCATTTAAAAAATGGTGAAACAAGAAAGAAATGAATTTTCAGCATTGTTTTAACTCAGTTTTAATATTTAAACACATTCATCCATGTACTACCTTAGGCTCATGTCCTGAACATCTCTCAGGGATGTAAAAATATTTTAAGTTTTCTTTTCTTTCTTATGCATAAAATTGTATAGTTTGGGATCATGAAGAGCACAGATGTTACAAGTTTAATAATTCTTAGTTGATTTTTCACCCCTGAGGCTTTTTGTTCAGTATGAGGAGTTTTTTATGGCAAGACGTATACCTTACCAACTTCAGAAAAAAAAAAAAAATCTAAGGAAATAGACCACTTTCTTCTGATAATATTACTCATGAAAAGATCACTCTTTCCAGAAAAGCAACTCCTATTGAACGTCCACTGGACTCTACTGGGCCTGAGTGCAATGAGTCTAATTACCAGTTAACAGAAATGGAGCAAGTAAATATAGAGTTATTCTTTAAAGATACTTCTTCTTACTTGAGGCATAGTGATGTTAAGCGACTTAAAGTTTACATGTGATATGTTCACTTTTATTTTCAGGTAAATTCATAATCTGAGTAACTTGATAAATCCTCTTTCATAGCAACACAGAAGAAATATATTTTGTTTCTCTACAAAATTTTACACTCAGTTTAAATATGGATGTATAAGTTAAAAAACGTATGTATAAGAAAAGAAGGCATCGTGGGTTAAACTTTGCACTACTCTGACACAGAAAAAGTCTTCAAAAAAATACTCTTTTGGCATAATATCAATAAAATCCTGTCACTTGAAATAATGTAGATGGAGCTAGACATTGTTATTGTAAGTGGAAAAAAAACAGAAAGAAATCATTTCATCTAGGTAGAGAATAGAAAGAAATGCAAAGGGATCTTCTGGCAGTTGAAAGTAGAAAGGTGGTTACATGAGCTGGGAGAGGTTGGGGTTGAGGGACAAATGGAGATTTTGAAAGGTGGATACATAATATGCATAGAAAGAAGTCCTGCTGTACCTTGTGCAGTGGCACCATTAATGGCCTCAGTAACATGCCTTACATAATGAATAGTAAGAAAATAATCTCAATTTACCGCCTTTGAATTATGAGACATGCTTAGGAAGAAATGCATTTTAAAGTTTGTACTATGTCCACAGAAGTCAGAGTTTCACGAGGCATTTTAAATATGCAGAAGATTGATTTGTACATAACAGAAAAAATACATTTGAGTTTAAAAATCTGGGAGAAAAATAATAAATCCAGTATTTTTTATTGTTTACCTCAGTTCTTTACATTTTTTTTCCTAAAAATTTTATTTTTTTCACATTTTTACTTATTTAAAAAGATTTTTTTCCATATATGCCACTGTTCCCCTTCCCTTCCTTCCTTCCAGTACCACCTACTCATCCCTTATCCTCCCCTCACCCAGTCCCTCTATTCATTTCCCAAGAAGGGCAATGATTCCAGAGTGGGTTAGTTCAGTCTGGCATATCTAGTTGAGGTAGGTGTGAGTTTCTCATCGCACTGTTAAGGATAGGTTAGGTGTTCCTCTGTAAGGAATGGGCTCCAAGATGTCAGTTCCTACATCAGAAACATAATGTGATCCAACTGCAAGAGGCTCTACAAACTGCTGAACCGATTTGATAGATGTCTATCTTTGTAAGCTTTAGATGACCACCTTCTAAATATAGTATTAGTAGCAAAGACACTAAGAACAATATTTAATAAATGGGACCTCCTTAAATTGAGAAGCTTCTGTAAGGTGAACATAGTCAATAAGACAAAAACGATACCCTACAGAATGGGAAAAGTCCTTCACCAACCCTAAATCTGAAAGAGGACTGATCTCTAAAATATAGAGAGAACTCTAGAAACTAGAGGCTAAAAAAACAAATAATCCAATTAAATATGAGGATCAAACCTAAAAAGGGAATTATCAACAAAAGAATTTCAAACTGCTGAAAAAGACTTAAAGAATTACTCAACATCCTTAGCCAGGAGAGAAATGCAAATCAAAACCACTCTGAGATACAATCTTCCACCTGTCAGAATGGTTAAGGTCAAAAACACAGATGACATCTTATGCTGAAGGAGATATGGAGCAAGGGGAACACTCCTCTATTACTGATGAGAGTGTAAACTTATAAAGCCACTTTGAAAGTGGAATGGTTGTTCCTCAGAAAACTGGGAATCAATCTCCCCAATGATTCAGCAATACCACTATTGGACAAATACCTCAAAGACACACATTGGTACCCCAAAGGCATTAGTTCAACTACATTCATAGCAGCATTATTTGTAATAGCCAGAACCTGGAAACAACCTAGATGTGCCCTCAACTGAAGAATGGATTAACAATTTGTGGTACATCTACACAATAGAGTGCTACTCAGCAGGAAAAAAAAAAAAGATATCTTAAAATTTGCAGACAAATGGATGGATTAGGAGAGTATCCTCCTGAGTGAGGTGACACAAATCCAAAAAGATAGACATGGTATGTACTGACTCATAAGTAGATTTTAGAGATAAAGTGAACAATATGCAGGTTACAAACCAAAACCCCTGAACAGCTTGATAACTGAAGGAACTTAAGAGATAGATCCAGGGATTCCACTAGGAAGGGAAAATATGATCTTCTGAGAAAATTAGAAAGTTGGGATCATAACAGGGAGCAAATAAGGACTGGTAGGAACAAATCATGAGAGAAGGAGATGGTTGAGTGAGAGGAGCAACAGAGAAGAAGAAAAAATAAATGGATATCTTGATAGAAGGAGTCACTGTGGGGTTAGAAAAAAAACCTGGTGCTAAGAAAACCTCCAAGAACCTACAAGGTGTTTCTGGCTAGGTCTCCAAGCAATAGTAGAGGACTTCCTCTATAATCAAATTAATTGCCACTCTAATTGTCATTTTAGAACCTTCAGTCAACAATGGATAGAGGCAGAAGCAGAGATTCTTACACCAAGTCAAGCACCTGGTCCAGGTGAAGGGAGGAGAGAGTATATGAGCAAAGGAATCAGGATCATGAGGAGGAGACTCACAAAGACAGCTGACTGCAGCTCACTGAATCAGAATCAACCACTGATGAACCTTCAGGGAAAGTTCTTTAAATTCTGTTAACACACAAAACAATACATTCTCAAGTTCTGAACTAATATTTTTTAACATGACAAAGACAGTTTTAGAAAAATTAAAACTGACTATAGAAATAACTCCGTATAGCTAGTCAATGATGGCCATGGTAGAAGGCTAGAAGTCAGACTCAGATGCTTATATTAATTTCATAGTCTTTCACTTGTGTCTCAGGCACATTGATAACTAGCTCTTTCCTCTTAATTCAACCCATTTTTATTAAACTACCACCTGCACTGCTACATGTTTTTTTCTTTGCTGGCTTTATCCAGCCTGCCTGAATCCACCCTCCTTCTACCTGTCTCTCTGATTCCTCCATCTACTTCTATGATGCTCCACACAGGCAAAAACAGCTTCTTTATTTACAGACTAATATTCACTGCATACAGAGAACAGTCTCACCACAATATGATACAGCTGGAAGGCAATTCTTAATTGGTGTCTAATGAACAAGAGTGCAGTCTATTGTGGGTGGTGCTGTCCTTGAGCTGGTGGTTCTATGTTCTACAAGAAAGCTGGCTGATCAAGTCACGAGGAACAAGCCAGTAAGCAGCATCCCTTTTTGGTCTTTGCATCAGCTTCTCCCTCCAGGTTCCTGCTCTGCTTGAGTTCCTGTCCTGATTTCCTTTCATGATGAGCAGCAATATGGAAGTATACACCAAATTAACCCTTTCCTTCCCAAGTTGCTTTGATCATGATGTTTTATTATAACAATCTTAACTGTAAGACACCTAGGGACCCTGCCTCAGGAAGGCAGGCTCATCTTAAGTGAGGTGAAAAAGAATGGCAGAATCATTCTTCTATAAAGGGATTCTATACTCTCCTTCTCAGAATTTCGATTTCCCCAAGGCAGATCCTGTGAGCCAAAGTTCTTCTGGATCTTCCTACTTGAAATCATCTGGCAAATATAGGGTGACACCCCCAAAGGCAAGTAACAATCAACATTATTGTTGTATTCTGCATTACAATTATTATAATCCTCCATTTGTCAAAATCCCTGTCAAACCTTTGTCTAGATTAAATCACATACTGGATTCAAAAGCTAAGATATGTTTATGTGTTTTTCTTTCATAAATATTTTCTTTATACATGTCTTAAAATTCTTCTCCCCCATTATAAAATACTGATCCGAAACATAAATTCTTTCATTATGATAGCATTTTTCCAACATTCAGTTCAGAAAGTTGTTGATATATATTACATAAGAAATGTAAAAATACAGAAATGGAAAAAAAGTACATTTTAATTAAAAATAATCCTTCAGAAAAGGTATTGTTTTCAACTTACTTTAAATATGGACTTGGACTAAATTACCATAAACTATCAACTTCTTAGAACATACAAATAGAAACAGCAGTCCACGGCTGGCATATTCTCAGAGTGAATAAAGAAAGAATGCTGTAGAATAATAAAGTACAGCTGTTCTTCCCTCTCCTCCTGCTTCCTTTCCTTCATAGCTGATTCTTTAGGAATCCTCTTTGTAGACTGCTGTTTCTCTAAAATGGAATCATAATGGGCATAATCAAGACTGTGGAAGATTATAATAGATAGGACACTATGGTAAGATGAGATGACAAAATTGATGAAATCTTAAATTGCCGCAGTTTTCTCTCTAAGTAGTAGCGAGTAAAAATTAAAAACAATGGTGTAGAGTTGATTTGACATCTGAAATATTGTGAGTTAATTCTGAGTTACATGCTAACACTATCAATGATTATCAGGTTATAGTCACGGCTGAGTTCCTGCACAGAAGTTGTGATCTTGAATTCTTGTAGAAAGCATAGATATAGGAGAACTACTCTGGAATGCATTGAATGTAACAAATAATAGCAAGGAAATCAACAAAAATAGAATTAACAAATGATATTACTTTTATGTGGACACTGTTGCTTATAAACTCCATCCGTATACACATTATTAAATATGAAAAGACCACAAGCAGAAATGCAACATCAGTGAACAAATGCAGCATGGTGAGTCCCCAAAACCTTTCCTAGTGGCACGATCTCTAACCATCAAGCCTAACCATAACAGCTGGTATGCTAGACTTGCCTGAGACAATCTAAAATATCTCTCTCTCTCTCTCTCTCTCTCTCTCTCTCTCTGGCGTGCACACGCACGCATGCGTTCACACACATACACACACACACACACACACACACACACACACACACACACCAAACTAAATTATGACAACAAACACACAACCCATGAGGGATATCTACTTATCCATGTATCATCATAACATCACAATCTATATAAAATGCCAAGACAGTATATTTTACAACAGTTCTATAGAAATGTTCTCTAGCTGCTTACAACTAAGAGATGAATGCCACACAAGATCCTCAGGCCAAGCAGAGACCTTTGTCTTTGAAACTAGCCCAGGGACAAAGCCCCTGAAACCCCAACCACATCCAGCTCCACCCTAAACCAAAGCCATCTGGAAAGGCCTCTGCAAGCACAATCTGCAGCAAAACTGTGATGAGGGGGTATTCCAAGGCCAAATCCTGCCCCAACCACAAACTGCCTCATCACACAATGAAAACAACTGGAGATCAGCAGTACCCTGGTCCACAGCCAACTAAGAGAGACCACTGCAGCAACTTGAGACCCACAGTCCCTTGACCCACAGCCAACCAACAATTGACTAAAAGCAGCCCCTGTGACAGCCCCCAGGCTCACAGATAACTAAGAGGGCACACCCAACAACAGCCAGAGACTCACAGCCAAAAGAATTATCAGGTCATACACTGAAAAATCTATATATCTCTAAAATGGAAAATCTAAAAGAAATAAACAACTTTCTAGATAGGTATTACTTACCAAAATTAAATCAAGATCAGATAAATGACTAAAGAAACCTATAATCCCAAAGAAAATTGAAGCTGTTATTAAAAGTATCCCTTGCAAAAAAAAAAAAAAAAAAAAAAAATCCTAGGACCAGATGATTTCAGTGCAGAATTCTACCAGATATTCAAAGAAGAACTAATGCCAATACTCCTCAAACTATTTCATACACTAGAAACTGAAGGAACATTGCTGAACTCCTTTAATGAGGCTACAATCACCCTGATACCCAAACCACTCAAAGATACAACAAAGAAAGAGAATCACAGATCAATTTCCCCCATGATCATTAATGCAAAAATACTCAATAAAATTCTGGCAAACCGAATCCAACAACATATTAAAAATAATCCACCACGATCAAGTAGGCTTCATCCCAGAGATGAAGGAATATATACATAAAAAAATGAAAAAAAAAGTGAATGTCATCTACCATATAAACAACCTAAAAGAAAAAAAGACACATGATCATCTCCTTAGATGCTGAAAAAGCCTTTGACAAAATCAAACACTCCATTACGAAGTCCTGAAGAGATCAGGGATACAGGAAAAATACAAAAACCCAACAGTCAACAACAAACTAAATGGAGAAAAACTCAAAGAAATTCCACTAAAATCAGGCCCAAGACAAGGCTGTCCTCTCTCCCTTTAACTATTCAATATAGTTCTCAAAGTTTTATCTAAAGCAGTAAGAGAACAAAAGGAAATTGAGGGGATACATATTTGAAAGGGAGAAGTCAAACTATCGCTATTTACAGATGATATGATGGTATAAATAAGTAACCCCCAAAAATTCTACCAAGAACTCACAGGATGTCCCTGGCTAGGTCTCCAACCAATAGTTAAAGGGGGTGCCTAAACAGAGCTTCCCCTATAATCAAATAAATAACTGCCCTAAGTGTCATCACAGAACCTACATCCAAAAATGAATGGAGGCAGAGATCTATGGGTGAGCACTAGGCAGAGCAGCTGGAGAGTGGAGGAGGTAAGTCTGTATGAGCAAGGAGATAGGAATTATGAGATGGTGTCTCACAGATATGGCTGTCTGGAGCTCTGAGGAGCTCACTGAATCAAGAACAGCTACTGGGGAATCATTCCAGAGAAGGTGCTAGGCCCTCTAAGGGTAGGCAACTGTCAATTGGCATGGGCAGTATGTGGAGCCTCAAGGGGTGGGAACAGACCCTTGAGGGGTGTGTTTTTGTGCATGGGTTGGCACTTTGGGAGACCATTCCCTGAAGAGGAGCGCCTAACTCAGTGTTGATATTTGGATAAGGAAATCAGACCTGTTTTGAGTGGATGTGACCTACCTTGGGACTTCTTGCCCTTGGGAGAGGGGATGGAGGAAGGAGTAGAGGGAGGCTGAAGGCAGACTGGGAAGATTGGGAAGAGGATATGGAGGGCAAGCAGAGGGATACATGGAAAAATTAGAGTTTTTAAAAAAAAAAACAACAAAAGAAATGTTCTCCAATATGAATTATGTAGGCATAGAACAACAAGAACAAAACAAAATGATAAGCCCATCAAATTTAATCAAAGAGTTCAAAGACTAAAGAATACTTGAACAAACAATTCAATGACTTTAAAAAGTGTCTGTGTAATTGCCCAAGAAAATAAAAATATGTAGACAAATAAAATGACAAAAAAAGCAGAATTTGAAAACTTGACTCAGTAAGGAGATTTAAATATTGATGAGAACATAAATACATATCTAAGAACTCACATTAAAAATCAAAAAGGAAACAAATAGGAGATTCAGTGATACAACTCAATAATCTTTAAAAAGACAAACAAATAAAACCCAGTAGGTAGAAAGTAATAACAAAAGTTATAGCATAAATTAATGAGAAAAGAACTAGCTCAAGCAAAAAGAAAAAAGAGAGATCTTAAAGGAATACAAGTAGGGAAAACAGTAAGTCAAACTACCTCTACTTTTCAAGCAATATAGTATACATACGAGGTCTCTAAATTTGCCAGGGAACACTTCTAGAAATTAGCAATAATTTCAACAAAGGGACAGGAAAAAGTTAAATTCCAGAGACTAATATCTATCCTATAAACCAATAACATACATGCAGGAATGGAGAGAATATTCTGCATATTCATGCTATATTACAGAAGCATAGTAATAAAACAATATGTTACCAGTCCAAAAAAGCAGCATGTAGACTAATGAAACAAAACAGAAAATGAACTACAGTTTGGACACATCATCCATTAAAGAGACTGTGTCTTTTGAAAAAACAAAATAAAACAAAAACTTGCCTATCATGTTGGCTAGGTAAAATTATAAAAATCCATGTATTTGAATCACATAATAAATGTTGAAAGAAAATAATTCAATGTTTCATTGCAGAAATATAGCATTTCACAGCTTTATATTTATAACTAGTCTGAACATATCTTAGAACAATTATGGCTACACCATTTCTGATGTGGCTTCATAGTATGCCTGTATTTATAAGGATCCTGACAAATAAACTTGGTTGTTAATATTCATGCTATTAGGCTTTTGTGTGATAACATACAAATATTTAAATATTAAATTATATTATTTCCTATTTTCATGAAGCCATTGAATATCTGTCAACAAGATAATGGTAGATTTGAGATGACTTCTGTCAAACTCATGATTGAAAAAATAGTAATTTCTACTGTGTACATAAATTACAGCTATACTTTCTTGATGAACCAGCATTCTCTAACACCCTATGCACAAACAAATTCCAGAGAAGTATACAACCTAGTCAAAACAATAGATAATGGGATTTTCAATTCTGGACATCAATCAATAAGAATATAGAAATATGGGCTCCCAATCTAGTACTTAAGTGTTATGATCAAAAATTACTTTATATTGCAGACTAAAATTGGGGTAAGCTAATTATAGTGTTCATATGTCACACTCATGTGTAAGATCATAGGGAATCAAACAATAGTGCCTAGCTCAGAAATGTAAATCATAACAGTTCAGCACCATTGTAAATGCTCCAGATGCTGAGGAAGAAGTTAAAAACAACAAGTGTAAATGAAACACCAGGCATCAGTGCTAGCAGCTGGTCTTTCAACTAGTTGTCTGATCAGCAATTAATGTGGGCCACAATAAGATACAGATTAGATTTTGAAAATTCCTGTGCAAATAGCATACATACATACATAAGAAACATATTTTATAGGTCTCATAGAGGCACGCAAACTAGATAGTCAACACCGAGATTATTTCACTGATTGTGCTCAATTGAACAATGAAAGTACATCAAGCCACTCCACCATCCAGATTTGTCCCAGACGAGTAAGTGCTGGTCAGCTTCCCCATACTGTGCACATAACTGAAATAATGGACTCAGGAGTAGAAATGGCTTCTCTCATCCCACCCTCCCACCTGTTATCTTAGGTTCTAGCTTGGATTGGTGCTTGTTTGGCTTCTGGTCAGGCAGTGAATCATGGGTGGATGTACATAGTATTTGAAGCCACTCATTCCAACATTTGCACTGAAAAAGAGAGGCAGTTGTCTAAGTATGAGCGTCTCCATGGGGTCATTGTTTCCTCTCTGTGTCCCACTAAGACCTCTCATGACATCTCAGTAGCACCAGAAATTGATGAGGGGCTTTCTAATAAATGGACCTTTCACACCCAATCTATCACAGTACTGTGATTGGCTTGCCAAAGTTTATACTTAAAAATATTTTTATTATATGCTCCATTATCTCAGAAAAGATCATTTATGCAATAATATAAAAATATAACATAGTATAATCTGACATATTTCTAAATCATATATGAAATGTACAAGTGCATAAAAAGAGTTTTGAGTATTCAGGATTTATAAAGTTTTAAATTACATGGGTAATTTCCATGTTACTCTATTTAACAAGCAAGAGTATCAGTAGCAACATTACCTTTTGATTCTATTTTTTAAAATGATTTATTTCAGAATTATAAATTTAGCTAACAGAATAACTGATTATAAAAGTATTTATATGTATAAAACTGCCAAGAGTGTTAATACAGGCTGAAGAAGAATATTTTGTATAATATGAGTAAAGAGAATAAAAAAAATCCAGCAAATTTTCAGTGTGTAGAACATTCAAAGAATGTTAGATGGGGATTTAAGAAAAGGGGCAGAAATAAAAGATTATTGTGGATTCTGTAATGAGCTTACTATAATCTCCATTCAATCCAGCCTAAGAAGGTTCATGGAGGAAAACCAGATATTTGTTCTATTTTAGGAAGTTCCAGAAACTTGTATATTGATGATATTAATAGTAAGAATGAATAAGCTAGTATTATTTTTTGTAATAGAAACTGACAACTGAAGTCCATTACTATAATAGCAGAATATAAACAGCGCTTGTCTCTAAGAATAGTTTCTGATATGTGTGTAGAATTTTTAAATGCTATGGAAATTATTTTACAAACATATACTCCTCACATTAAAATACAAAAACATAAACTCATGCCTATGGGATTTGTAGGAAAATAGAAACTACAGAGCACTATCTAAAGAAATATCTCTGAGAATTAAGTAATTTTCTTGATAGTACTAATTAAAGGTATCTCTTAGTATCAAAATGTGTATTGAAAGCTATTCGGAAGGAAAAAATACAAAGTGGAGTGTCTTTACAATCTAGCAAAGTGTTCAGAAGAGGCATTACAGAATTTCTATAATTCACATTGGTTTATAACATGACATTTTAAAATATATTTATTTTACTTATTATGTTTAAAATATATTGGCAAGAAATGTGGAGTTGATGAAGTGTAAATCACTGTTCAGCTTAGGGTTGTTTCTAGGTAAAGGTTATGGTGGTTATTATATACAGATTTAGAAGAATGGAATCTAGTTGGGAAGAAGAAGAAGAAATGGGAGAACAGAGAAAGAGAGAGAGAGAGAGAGAGAGAGAGAGAGAGAACAATGTGGGTTTGGAAACAGCCCCAGTGCTAGAGAAACCTCCAAGAACTCACAGGAGTACTTCCCTGGCTAGTATTCCAAGCAAGAGTGGAGGGGTGCCTAAACAGAAATTCCCCTATAATCAAATTAATAACCACCTTAAATGTCATTATACAACCTTTATCCAGCAATGAATAGAGTCAGAAATGGAGATTCATAGCTAATCACCAAGTCTAGCTCCTAGTCAAGCTAAAGAAAGAGGAGAGTCTATATGAACAAAAGAGTAGGGATTATGAGGAAAAGTCCCACAGAGATGGCTGGCTGGAGCTGCGGGGAGCTCACTGAATCAAAAACAGCCACTGAGAGAACCATCAGGAAAAGGAACTAAGCTCTCCAAAATTGTATGTCTGTCAATTGGCATTAGCAATATGTGGACCTACATGGAGTAGGATCAGACTATGTTCCTCTGAATGATCTGCCATCTTGGAGCCCATTCCCTACAGAGGAACCCTTAACCCAGCCTTAATACTGGTAAGAGGGACTCAGATCTATATGCCAGACTGATTTGACCCACTTTCGGACTTTTTATCATCCTTGAGGAATAGTTGGGGGGATGAGAGTGGAGGGATGGAAAGACTGGACAGAAGTGGGAGGAGGGAAGGGAGGGCAAGCAGTGGTATGCATGGGAAAAAACCTTTATAAATAAATAAAAAATAGAAAATAAAAAATAAATAAAAATAAAATGTTTCAGTTTTAAAAAGGAAGGAATAGGGAATGATTGTGATGAAGATATTATGAGACTAATGTTCTCCTTATATTGCAAAGATAAAAGGAAGAAATGTTTTCTGTATGCTACCTAGGAAGGTCCCTGTGGTAAATCTAATGGACTGCTGTGTAGTCAAAAGTCCTAAGCATAACCACAACCACTGAACAGCTTGGAACCAGAAACACCCTGGACTGACCCTTAGGATCCCTCTCCAACTATAGGAACACCTGACTCACTCTTGAGGGAGGGGGGACAAAACTGGATTTGCCAGGAGTGGAGGCTAATCTAAGCATTATTGGGTCAGTGGGACCATAGGACTGTCTGCTCCCTGCCCAGGGAGGGGATGGGGAGTTGGGGAGATGTGGCGGGAGGGGGAAGGGACCTTGAATAAGGATATACAGGGATGGAAAAAAAATTCAGAGGGAAAGCTGAACACAAAGTAAATATATGTGTAGCAACTTATTTGCATTATCACCCTTGATAAGTAAGTCATGCTTATGATTTTTATCTTCTTTATAGTTATTGTTAACTTATCCGCATTTTTTAATTCATTTTACTGTTTTTCTTGATAAATACAAAATAAATAAAGAAGAAAAAAAAAAGGAAAAGAATAGACCTCAAACTGGGCTCTTCGTTAACTGAGCATAAAATCTAGTTCAAGAAGAAATCAAGGAAATTTGAAAGAATAGAAGCCAAGCCAGGATATGGAGGCCTCTCTAGATCACCTTAAACTATACCTTCGGGAGGGACTTGACTCCAAGACATGAATGGAAACCAAAATCTCTTTGCTGGTAGAAGAGGATAATTTGTCAGCCCAATTTGAAGTAAAGTGCTGAGTTTTCATTAAGCTGCTTTCAGGGTTACTAAGATGCATGAATAGGCTTCTAGGAGTACAGGAGTTTCATTTCTTCCTTTCTAACTTCTTATTCTCTAAATTCTTGCTGATTAAACCTAGATACTGAAGAACCAGCTTGCCTCCATCTTAAGCCAAAAAGCCACTTCATTCCTATTTATGTTTAAAACTCTGTTTCTCAAGGATTGTGCTATTTGCAACCTGTAACCTTAACTAAAAATGGTTCTGTAATATCTGCAGGAATGACAATCATGTTTTGCCTAGAAATGTTTCTAACCATTTTGCAACTCTTTCCTTTGTTTCAAAAGGATAGTATGAGCACCTTGCAATAATGTCTTTGTTTCTGAAGGTCCTGAGGGCTAACTTGTTATGATGTTTTTCTCCTGTAACCCTCCTGTTTTCCCTACCAAATCTTCACCCTTGGAAACCTTCTATAAACCTGGGCTATAAAAGTCTTGTCTTCTTGAACTCTACCTTAGAGAAAGGCATCCCATGTATACAAATAAAACAAGCTTACTTAAAAAAAAAAAAAAAGTCCTAAGGGTAAAAATGTTTTCAAGAGAATTTCTCTTTAGAAATTGACAATATGAAGAAATGAAGAAATATATGTCAATTGTAAAATTTACATAATTCTTCAGTTTAATAACAAATGAATGACATATTTACAAGTCATATACTATGTATAAACCACAACTTTCAAAATATGCAATTTTATTAAAAGCTTCCAGGGTAATCTTTTATAAAGTTAACTGGGTGTTTCCACTGATCAGTGGAGTAGAGAAATGTAATTACCATTTTTATAGCTTTGTGGTTTCAGATCAGGTGAATTTATTTTCTGTCTGTTTCTCATGTCTGCTTTCCATCATTCAAATGCTGTGGAGTATTTATTAACACTTATGTAAGTTATTTTTCTATTTCTATAAAACAATTAGTGTTTAGTTCTAAAGTGAAGACACAACTTTTATTTCTTCTTGTACATACAGTACACAAATATGAAATGTATTTATAATAAAATCTGTAGGTGTGTAGGCATGCTTTTGGTACATAATTAACCTAAAAGACCAGAAATGTAGTTTTTTTTCTGTGCCCCATTGCATCACTTCCACAGTGGAAATACAGTTATAAAAACAGAAATGTAACAAAGTATTAGAGACACCAGGTATTTATAGAGTACACAATCAAAATCTATTCAAAAAATTATTTATGAGAAAGAAAATGGTTATGCAGAATGGAAAAAGAAAAAAAAAGTTGTTGGAAACGTTACTTGTTACATAAGAGAACACTCCTTGCTTATTTTGCTTATTGAATCGTCTGAACATAAGATTAAATATCATACTTAAAATGGTCTGTATGGACTTTGTCAGAGAATACATACTAAAAGAGTTCGCCCTTCTTCTATTCTAGTGAATGCTTATTTTCTCTTCAAAACTTACATTTCCATTTAGATTTAGTTAAGCTCTAAAGTTTTCAAGAAAATATTTTAATAGTAATTTACTTATTGTTAATCTTGAACAGTCATTAGGGTTTTCAATACCTACATCCCTAAATATGAACAGCAGATACAAATTTGAAATTCTCTGTGTAATTTTCTTATTTGTTGGTTCCACATGCAATAAAAATGCTGAAACCATCCTTAGGGTTTGTGCAGCATTAAACCAGTTCTCACTTTAATCCAATTTCAATGACTTTCCCAGCATTTGACAGTAATATAGCCCTCATGATAACCAATTAGGTATTCCACATAAAAATCACAGCTGCTTCAGTGGAGAAAATGATTACTGTAACATCTGGTAGTGTACTGATAAGGTTATCAAACAGGAAACTAAATCTTGAATATTAGTTGCTCTTCTATTTCAATATCTTTCAACTCCTAAAGAACTCATGATTCCAGTACACATGCAGAAAGAGTCAGCAAACCAGGACTATTAAACAACACCACAATAATTCATTTTAAGCATATCTGCAGTTCATAAAAAAAAACATAGCTCTAAACAAGTTTTTCATATTTCTTGAAACATATGTCCTTAGTCCATAATATGCAGGATAATGATGTCAGATGCTTTCCCTGGAGTAAAGCACACTACATTTCATGGGACAAGTATATAGGAACTCATGAGTACTACTAATAAAGACTGCATCAAGATAAAAATATAACTAGTAAGTAACTATTCTGCAGCTTCATCTCTGGTGACATTTTTTATTTCTATAAACAGGTCATATTATTTAAAAACTATAAAATTTGTTACCATGCAATATTTCATAACAGAAAAGATATAATATGGTGATGATTCTTTAAATACTTAAATTTGCAAAAAAGAATATAATAAAATTTTTATAATCATAAACAAGACCTTTCTTTAAAATAAGAAAATAACAAAAATTTCAAACTTATACAAAAGATATTGATATATTTGTGTAAATATAACATGTATGCAATAAATTCATATGAGAGTCAAGGACAATGACAATTCATTATTTATTGATACAGATCATCCAGAATATCAATTCCAGATGGAAGGAGCTATTGTAAGTCCTTTCATAAAAGAAAAGAAAACCATCATAATTAAGACCATATTAGGTAGGCAAATTTGATAGGTAGATAGATGGATAGACAGATAGATGACAGAAATATAGATGATAAATGAATAAAAAAGATAGATGATAAATAAATGAATAGATGGATGGATGGATAGATAGAGAGACAGAAGTATAAGATCGGTAAAAGATTGGTGGAGATTTTTATTAGACCTGAATTGAGAAGAAACTGTGTTTTTTGTTAATTTTCTTTTTTGTTTTTTAAGAGAGAGAGAGATAAAACATGATATTGGCTGGGTAGGAAGGTGTGGAAGATCTTGGAAGTATTAGAGAAGAATAAAGTATATGATCAAAATATATGAAAACAATTTTATTTTTAAAGTTAAAGTTCATGGGAGTGTTATGAACTACTGTTGTTCTTCTGAGCTGATAATGTAAATCTTTGATAGTCTACAAAAACCTTACAGCACTGAATAATAATTAAAATATGAATATCTAGTGACAAAGGCATTATATTCCTCTGTGTCTCCCTTAGCAAAAATTTCCAGCTGTGTTCAAAAAGGAATTCATAATTAAAAGCAGCTTGAATATCCCTCTGTAAGTGAGCATGTGTCTGTGGTATTTGTGTGTAATAAGATATACTGACAACTTTACAACAGATTTTATGTCAATGTTCTCCAGGTGTATAGTTGAAATTTAAAAGAAAAACATAGGGTTATATCTATGACGTGAATGTACACATAAAATCTGATGCTTCTTTATTAGTTCATACATATG
Source organism: Sigmodon hispidus (assembly GCA_004025045.1). NCBI lineage: Eukaryota > Metazoa > Chordata > Mammalia > Rodentia > Cricetidae > Sigmodon > Sigmodon hispidus. The sequence goes on along the minus strand of PVIH01005136.1, from coordinate 109,996 downwards.
TCTGGAAAGGCATAATGAATTACATGGCCTGCTAAACAGTTATCTAAAAACAAGCAATGAAATGTTTGTAGAAGTTAAGTCTTGGTCATGAGAGATTGACTGACACCTTGAAATTCAGATACTTGTCTAGAGTGGAATCAGAGGGGAGCAGATTTAAGCTTCTAGGTCTCTCATCCAGAGAATCCCTCTCCATGGGTCAGGATCACACCAAAGGTTCAGATGTCTGACTCTTGCTAGCAGATAGGCCCTAAGATTTAGCTGGGAGTGGCCTTCCCCAGCAACCTCTAACAGAAAGGACATCTCACAACTGAGCCCACTTCCAGGACAAGCTACATCATCATAGACAATCAGGCGCCTTCAAGACACAGAAGCTCAAAACTGTGTCAAGAGCTGAGTCAGAGAACATGCAGACCCCCTTGTTCAGAGCAGACAGGAGACACACAAGTCCTCTAGACACAACTGAATAGGAACTAAGTGTGAAACACTGAAGCCATGGGTAGACACCAGTGAAAAATATATATAACAATATGAAGAACAACAGGGCAACACTTGAAGAAACTGGTGATTTTACAACACTAAGACCCAAACAGAGCAATGAAGAGGAAACAGAAGGAAACAACAGCAAAAGCACCTTTATGAAGATTATAAAAGCCATATAAGAGGATATAAAAGATTCTCTTAAAGAAATAGAAGAAAATACAAAGAAAAGATTGGAAGAGATGAACAAATCCTTGAAAGAAAACTGAAAAAGAAAAACCACAAAATAAAAAAAAACATTCCAATAATGTTTAATTTTAATATTAATAGAAGCAATTTAAAAAGGCACAACATGAGGCAAAGGTAGAAATTGAAAATTTGAAGAAAAGAGCTGAAGCTACAGATACAAGTATAACCAACAGAATCCAATAGATGGAAGAGAGAATCTCTGGAGTGGAAGACTCAATAGTGAAAATAGATACATCAGTCAAAGAAAACACTAAAACTAAAAAAGCCATAACACAAGTTCAAGAAATTTGAGACATCATAAAAAAACCTACCCTGAGAATAATAGAAATAGAAGAAGAAGAATAGCATATCCAGCAAAGAAGACTATTATACTCAGCAAAACTATCAATCACCACAGATGGAGTAAACAAGATATTTTGTGACAAAGTCAGACTGAACCAATACCTATCTACAAATCTGGCCCTTCAGAAAGCATTAGAGGGAAAACTCCAAACTAAGGATCCCAGATACACCCATGAAACCACAAAAAATTGATAATCCCACAGAGGAAAAGCCTAAAGAAAAGAAATACATATAGCTAACACCAAAAAAAAAAAAAAAAACCAGGAAATAACAATAATAACAATCAGTAGTCACTAATATCCCTTAATATCAATTGATTCAATTCACCTACAAAAAGACACACACTAACACAATGGATAAAAAAACAGAAGTCATCCTTCTGCTGCATACAAGAAACACACCTCAACCTTAAAAACAGATACAGGTTCAGACGAAAGGGTTGGGTCAAAGATGTTCCAATCAAATAGCCCCAAAGAAACAAGCTGGTGCTGTCATGCCAATATCTAACAAAGTAGACTTCAAACTAAAATCAATAAAAAGAGAACAGGATGGATATTACTTATTCATCTCAGGAAAAACTGATCAAGATGAGATGTCAATGTGAGAAGCTTGTGAGGTAAGAGGTGGCTGTGGCTTGCTCCTATATCTCTGTGAACTTTCTGCATTTACCCTGACAACTGGCTCTGGTTTTTATTATTAAGACCAATTATAATTTGATTGTATCTCCAGCTTTATTTGTGAGGTATTTACTGAGACAGAGACAATGCTGTTTTAGAAAGCAAAATCAGCTGAATTTCAGAGTTATTATAGGGGAAGCTTGTGCTACAGTTGAATGAACATGTCTGCTGTATATTTGGCCTGAGCAAATGTATCTATATACATAACTGCAGCTGAAAAAGGTATACAAGAGTTTTCAACTAACAGATGAGCACTGAAGTCATCTACAGAAATAAAGCTGTGAATATGAGCAGAGTCCTGCTTCAGCTCTGCATGAATATATTTTAAAATGCATGTAAAGATATATATTTCTTTATAGGCTTTCACCTTACAAGAAAACATATTACTAAACAGAATAAAGAATGAAAAGTGATAGGTCAGAAAGCAGAAACTCCATGGATGACTGACATTCTGTAGGAGTGGGTAGGATCCATAAAGCTACTTCCTTAAGGCAGCAGTAGCCTAGGATGATTTCAGGACTGCAATGAAGGTTTGCAGTAAGCACCACTTAGTTTGAAAGTCAGTTTATCTTGGAAATAACCCATCGTCAAGAAAGGATAGTTCCACACCTTTCTACCCAATATGAATGCTGCTTGAAGAAATGTGTCTTCTCTAGCATGGCTGCCAGGTTCAGAGGAGAGTGCTGGGGTTGATGCTGTGAGTGAGGGCCTGGCTGCAAAGTGCCTTGCACATTGCATATTTCACTCATGGCTGTATTTTTCTCAGTCTGTGTTGTAACATAAAGAAATGCCTTATGGATATCAGAGCAGCACATCACCTTCTGTGTTTCACTGTTCAGAAGATGTACATAAAGATTTCATATTTAAATAATCCAATACTAAAGGGCCTGCTTTTCTTCACCCTTTCAAACATTTTATCTTTTGTCACTGGTTTTCACTAGGTAATGGTATCCCCATACCAGAGTTAAAAAAGCAGAGTGCCTGGAAAAAAATGTAAATTTTACTGTTACTGTGAATATCTCTACCCTTCTTGGCATACCACCTTCTAAATTCTGTTGTCATACCAGACTCTTCCATGTAATTGGAAATCTCTACAAGCAGAAAGCACAGACTCACACATCTGATTGCATACAGGAGTCCAGCCACAGTACTCCTGGCTATATAACAGCTTTCAATTTAAATTCTAGATTTCAAAACAGGGTCTATATACATCTCATTCTTCTCTAAACTGAGTTATCAAAATTAGATTCTGATGGGTTTTGTGTTCCTTGTAGAGATAACCTATGATAAAATGGTAAAGCTCAACTCTCAAAATTCATGGAAAAACAACTACATATATTTATGAGCTTTTCACTTGTGCTTGCTTGCTGAAGACAGCATCTTACTGTACAATGCCAGGAAGCTTTAAATTCAGTCTTTCTGTCTCAGCCTTCAGATTCTGCTGGGAATTTGGGTGCGCCACCATGCCCTGCCTACAGGTTATGATTAATCTTTATCCTGTTCAATTTGTGTTGTAAAATCAGATCAAGTAACAGATCTCTAGCCTGGAAGAAGCTAGCATTCAACAAGTGCATTTTAATAGGATCAGGAATCTGGGTAAAACAAAATAATCTGTTTCTTATGCGACTTTAGAATTTCAAATTTAGGTAATTTCATGTATATATGAAATGGATTACTTTTTTTTTAACTTTTCATTTAGAACATAATTTATAATTTTACTACAATTGGCACAGAACACATATACTTGTTATTTTTAATGTTTGCATCATTTAATATTTCCCATGTGTTAATAAACTATCAATAATGTGTTCAGATTTAAAGCTCAAAATAAATTGTTCATCATCTAATGTGTCATTGCACTATCTTAAAGTTGCATATGGAACAAAACTGGACTTCAGCAGAAAGATGGAGGTTCTTGTATATAGGACTGTATTGTAGCTCAGTAACAGAGTCTTTGGTTAGAATATCCAAGACTGTACTCTGGATTCTCAGAATTGCAAACACACACACACACACACACAGAGAGAGAGAGAGAGAGAGAGAGAGAGAGAGAGAGAGAGAGAGAGAGAGAGAATGAGAGTGCTTTGTGTTTGATGGAATTATGTAAATTTTACATTAAAATTCTTAAAGATTTCTACACACTGACAAATTACATTCTATTTTATAGGTGACAAAATAGCTGCATGTTATGAATACAATACTTGACCTAAGTGATGCAATAATTACAAAACATTTTTTTTGTTCCTTGCTTTCAGCTGGTATTATATTTTGCAAAGTAAGTAAGTTTTGATTTAAAAAAATGAGCCGTTTACCGTGTCACAGGGTGAAGGAATTACAGCCAGGTTAAGTCCTGGTGAACAACTATAACATAAGTATTGTGTCGTTGAAATTTTTTTTCATCTTAAAATTCACAGGCTGGAGAGATGGCTCAGAGTTTAAGAGCACTGACTGTTCTTCCAGAGGTCCTGAGTTCAATTCCCAGCAACCACATAATGGCTCACAACCATCTATGATGAGATCCAGTACCCTTTTCTATATACTGTATGCATAATAATAAATAAATATTTAAAAAAAATGGGGCTGGAGAGATGGCTCAGTAGTTAAGAGCACCGTCTGCTCTTCCAGAGGACCCGGGTTTGATTCCCAGCACCCACATGGCAGCTGACAACTGTCTGTAGTTCCAGTTCCAGGCAAACACCAAGGCAAATAAATAAATAAATAAAATTTAAAAAAATTCACACTATTTTCATATTCGTAGACACATTCATATGTGGTAATGATTTATTTCTTTAAATCTCATTCTCATTTCATCTCCTGGAGGAAGGCCATCCTTGCCAGAATGGACCACCCAGACAGAAGGACAAAATAAGATGAGCACATTCCCGCTATCTACCCAATCATTTTCTCTACTACCAACTTCTTCTTCTTTTTATTAATGAGTCTTATAACTTGCTTACCTATTCACCTATTCATGCACATGTAGACTGTGTCTCCACAGTAAATTATTTTTTTATTCTTTAAAATACAGGGAAATATTTTCTCATAGATGTTTGTAATAATAGTACCTACTATCTGTGATGTGACAGGAGAAAGCTCTTCACAGTTGTGAAGTCCAGTGTGTCTCTCTACTTTTAGGCAGTTATCACAAAGTCATTGTTAAAATAAACTTAATAAAATTATATTGTAATTATTGTAATATTATAGTTCATGAGCAAACTAATAAAAGTCTCAGCTTATGTATCTACAAATTCACACATATAGTGCTATCCTCAACAGCATTATTATACATGCACCAGCATGTACCTCAGTGTGTGAGTGGCAAATGTGGTTTTGGAAGTAATGATGAAACTGTTGGCAGTTATTAAAGTATGACTTAGAATGATGATCCTACTTCTTATACTCTTAAAATGACAACTGGAAACCTGGACAGCACTCTCAGTACAACATTTAATATGATGTTCTGACAGCCTCATCAGAGATTTGAGTTTGATTCTCAGAATCCAAATTAGCAAGCATTCAGCTTCAATAAACTGTAATAAACAATTCTCATGTAATGAGTTTGAAAGCAACATGCAAATGCTTTTACTATAATTATGACATAATTCTTTCATTGCAGCCCTGTTTTATCAAAATCCTCCATTACAATTTCTACATTACATAAATTTAGAAGCAGCAATAGTTAAAAAATTTTCTGAAACAGTAAAAAAGTATTTTGCCCTGGAATACTTTAATACCATTCCTTATGCTTAACACACTTACTCTTAAAGAACAACCACCAAAATGTTGAATCATAAGCTAGGCTAAAGTCTGTACTTGGTAGGCACAACTTATAATTCAACTTATTAAACACCCCCATGCACGATGCTTTCTAAGCATATCACCATGGAAACTGGCATTTCAGAGAATTTTATACATTTTAACATTTATTAAACATCCTTTCTCTTAGCAATTATTTTGAAGCACAAAAAGCACTTATCACTCCTTGAGTCATTATGTCAGTCTATGCTATTTTTTAAAACTGCTAAATTCTTAAATATTAAGCATAGCATGTCCTCATTTTTCCACTACAAAGCATACAATCAAGAAATGGTAAAGAAATGAAATTCACAACTTATCAACACCGTTAAAATTTAAATGTATATACCTTATGTTCATATAGTTTAATGTTCACATATACACAAATATATTTAATATACATTATTGCATAGTAACATAAATATTCATGCTGTTAAATACAACTGATTAGCACATGTAACCAGCTTAGTAGCTGTTATTTTCCTTGAGATAGAAATAAACTGATACACCTACATAAATGTGTTTCTCTGCTAATTTTCTTTCTATAAACTGGTTTCTGTCTATATACTTTGCTAGATATTGATGTAGCACTTATAAAATTATAAGTACTGCTCATATCACAGGTACTTCTGTTGTGATAATCCTTTATGGAATTGTGAATCTAATAGAAATTGAGTCTATGAAGTTCTTCTCAATTGTAAAATGTAGGAATAGACAATAAAATCTGCTAATATTTGCAACAACACATTTACTTCTATGTTCTAAGGGCTGTGAATGAGACATAGACTCTGGTTTTAATCCTTCATCTAATTTTTCTCAAATACATAATTTTTCTAGATCAGATGTCTGCATCACTGGCTCTCATCTCTGTGTTGCACATTAGGATCCCAGAAGTCAGATTCCTAGAATCAATCCCAGGATTCAACTTAATGGGTAAGTCTTAGAACTGGGAATTTTTTAAGTCCCTAGAGGAGTCCTACACTATTAAGCAATTTGGATGGAAAACTAGTGCAACAGATGGTTTCGTAGACTGACATTGGGAAGTCTTATTTCCTCCAGCTTGTCTAACATCCTTTGGCTAAATAATCAAATCTCTTACTTTTATAGTTTCCCAAATACACAAACATCTTTGAGTTTCATAACCAGTAGGATTTGTTGTTCATTTACAGATTATCCTTCTTTCTCTTCTGCCTTCACAAATTCAACACCAGCTGTCTTGATTATAACGTAAAATGTCCCCCAGAGGCTCATACATTTCAACATTTTGTTCCCACATGGTAGGATTATTTGGGAAGGTTGTGAATTGTTTGATGAAGAAGCCTCACTTGAAAGAATCAGTCAATGCTATTTGGTATTGTTGTTTGATATCAAAGATTTGTTTATTCTTAGCTCTCTTCCCTTGGGCTCCTACCACAATGCCTTTTTTTGCCATGATGTCCTGTATCCCTTGGATTAAATGTCAAAATAAATACTAACCCCTCCCCCCACCATATGCTGCTTTTTGTAAGAAACTTGGTCAGACGGACGAAAAAATAAATACAGAAAATTGGAACTGAAGAATATGGCCTTGCTTTCACAAACTTGTCTCTGGTCTCTTGGACTTTGGCATTTGTCTGTAAGAAGACCATAAAAGAGTGTAGGACATCCACCTAGAAATTTCTGGAATGCAGTAAACAGAATGCATGGAGCCATACTGCTTGGAGTTGAATGATCCGAATGACAAAAATGGTATGCCTATACAGGTCAGCTCAGGAAGTTTCAGAAAAGAACAAATGATCTCTGAGGAAATGAGAACATATTCAGGAAACTGAGATCATATTAGCCTAAGAATCTAAATGATTCTAAAATTTAAAGTACTAGATTAAATATTTTAGCAGGAATAATTTCCAGGTAGAAGAACACTCATGATGGATTTTGACTAATTATTATTTCCATCCACGATCTGCAGTGTGAGAGAGCAATTGGTCCAGAAGATGACAAGCAAAAGGGCAGCAGCAAGATTAAAAAGCCACCTTGGGACCTCCTGCCCTTTCTGGGGAGGAGATGAGAAGAAGGAGAGAAGAGAGAGTGATCAGGAGGTGTGAGGAGGGGGAAGGGAGTTTGAACAAGGGGATACATGGATAAAAAATTAGACTTTATTCAAAAAATATTTTAAAAAGGCAAAGTGGTGTTGAATAAGAGGCTGTAATAGTTAAAGAGATTAGTGTTATCAAAGAGAAGCCAGTTCTCTACCAGAATCAGAGGGATGGTGCCCAGGCAAGAACAGACTCATCAAATGATCCAATTTCAGAAATTACAAATATAATTGAAAGGAGAAAGTGTGAATTGACAATGCAGCTAAAGTCTCTCTACCCTCTAATTCATCCTCATGTACTTAAAACTTCAGCCTAAAAAATTGATTTTGTAGAACCAGCCAACATGATTCATAGAGATCAATGACAATGTGACCAACACTGCCCACAAGAGACTAGGTTTGCAAGCATGTAACGTGAAGACAGATTCAAAGGGTCACATGGTCTTGCTCTATAGTTACAGAAAGATGGTAGGCTCAGATAATATGCTGTAGTGTCCAAATCTATATAAGAAGGCCCTGAGATTCTATTGATGAAACTCTGAGAGGTGAAGCCTAAATGGGAATGGAGACCTTGGTATGTTGTAGATGCTAGAATCATGAAATATTCCCAAGAAAAGGAATAGGCAGAAAGTAGAATTTACCTAAATTAGTGCATAATTCAGGTGATAGAGCATTGAGTAGAGCAAACCTCTTGGAACTGGGATTCTTTACTCACTATCCCAGGATGATGAGTATGGGACTGAAGAATTTGTATTTATCATGAATTGTTTTATTTGGTGTTGATTTGGCCTGATCTTTCCTCCTTTTTCTTCATTTATTGTTTTAGAAATGAAAATATTTATTCAGTGCCATTGTATGTTGGAATCATGTGGCTTGATTTTGATGTTATAGGAAATAAATTAACTTAGAATCTTATGAAAGACTTAAATTTTAGACATTTTTCCCATTTTTTAAAATTTAAAATAGTTTTGTCTCTCATACAGTACATCCCAAACACAGTTTATCCTCCATTTTTCTCACCCATTTCCACTGTTAGAACTCCTACAAAAACACCAAGATGACAAAAAATGTTAAATTAAAAAAAAAAAGTGTGACACAAAACATCCAGGACATCTGGGATTCTATGAAAAAACAACCTTATAAATAATATAAACCAAGGAAGAAGAATACCAGCTCAAAGGAGATGCCATCAGAGGTATATGAAGCATGCAGAATACCATATATATTAAACCAAAAAGAAAGTGCCCTCACCACATAATGTTCAAAGTAGTAAACATACAAAACCAAAAGGAATATTAAAAACTGAAAAGGAAAAAAGCCAAGTAACATATAAAGGCAACTTCAGAGTTATTCCTGACCTCTCAGACTCTAAAAGCCAGAAGGACCTGGGCAGATGTTCTGCACACTAAGAGAGCACAAATGCCAGGGCAGATTACTATACCCAGAACAACTTTTAATTTTCATAGGTGGAGAAAATAAGATATTGCATGATAAAGTTAAATTTAAACAATATCTTCTACAAATCTAACCCTTCAGAAAGTGATGGAAGGAAAGATCTAAATCAAGGAGATCAATGTATATTTTCTCCATTTTTAATAATTTTCCATGCCATATCTTTTGAGTTTATTCTTTTTTGTCTCCCAACTCCTTACAGATTTTTCCAATACCCTAAATATTTCAGGAGAGGGAGTAGTGCTCATAAGTACTGAGTCATCACTCTGACCCATCTTTATATGACTGAGAGATGCACTAATCTGTGATTATAATGAAAAGTTATTGTAACTTAAATATTACATTCAATTTGCAAAGTAATAATAGTTGGTTACTCCTAGAGCCTATGGTTTGTCTAATCCCAAGTTCTTAATCTTTATAATTATGTCAGGTACAGTGTGCTGATCAGTTTTTGTGACAACTTGAGACAAGAAGGAATCATCTGGGAATAAGACATTCATTTGAGGATCATACCTACCTACCTAAGATTGGAGTGTGGGTAATTTTTAGGCTTTTTCTTGATTAATGACTGATGGGGGAATGGTTCAGTCCAATGTGAGCAATGCCACACATAGGGAAGTGGTTCTGGCTTGTATAAAAAAAACAAATAATAAAAGTCATATTAAGCAAACCAACAAATAGCATTCTTCTTTGGTATCTACTTCAGTTTCTGCCTAAATAGTTTCCTTATTCTCCTGACTTTCCTATATGACATATTTAGATTGGGACATTTAGACCAAATATCCTTGTCAACATTGGTATTTGTTTTGGCATTTGCCGCAAAAATAGAAAGAAATTAAGGACATATAAGTTCTATCTTGAAGAGCAGGCTTTGAATCTAATCAAAAGCACTGGTTACCCACATGACATTTGGGCCACTATCACACAAGTGAGCAATATTTCTAGGCACATCATTTTTGTGGCTCAGAATTTACTGCTTACTGAGATCAGTTATTATTCTTTCAGCATATAAAAGATCCTGGCACTCCCAGTGATAGGATGCACCTTGTATGGAAGCATGCCCTGGGCATGGCTCTGTAAATCTGTGCCTGCACTGCACTGCCTACAGAAGCACCTCCCTGGACACATACGGAGGCACGCCCTAAACATGACAATGTAAACCCATGCACACCCCTTCTCTTAAAAAGAGATGCCCACATTTTTGTCTCTCTCTTCTTATCTCTTTCTGTCTTGCTTCTGTTTCTGTACTACCCTGGGAATTCTCTTAAATAAACCCTCATGTGTCCTTGATAGTGTGATTGTGTGTGTGTCCTCTCATGTGTGAAACCAACAAGTGTCACCTTGGTTTCTCTATGTTCTATTACTGGAGTAGGTCTTCAACAACAGAATCTTATTACCAAGTTCTAGAAGGCAACCAAGAGCAGCAATGGTATTCTGTGAACTTTGCGGGACATGTGTGCTATAGGATATAACTAGTAAGCAACTAAAATAGAAATAACTCATTTCTAACATTCACCTGGCTTTAACCTGAAACTTTAAAATGTTTGGGCTAGCTAGTTTTTATTCTGATTTAAAAAGTGCTATGATGTCTGTTTCTGCTACCATCCATATTGGATGAAGGTTTTATAATGCAATTAGGGTGATCATTTATTTGATTATAGGGGAAATCCTGTTTAGGTATCCTCTACAATATTACTTGGAGTCCTAGCCAGGGATATCTAATGAGTTCTTGAATGTTTCTGTAGCAACAGGTTTCTCTCTAACCACACAATGGCTCCCTGTATAAAAAAAATCTATGTTTTTTGTTCTCTTTCTCCTCCCACTCATCCATCTTCATTTCTCGTGATTTTGTACCACCTCTCTGTGCCGGTCCATCTGAAGAGACATAGATGAGAGTATATGAGCAAAGGGATCAGGATCATGAGGAGGAGACCCACAGAGATGGCTGACCCAAGCTATTGGGAGATCACTAACTAAAATGAACATGTAAAGGAACTTACTCCCCCTAATGTAGCTGACAATCAAATGGCATGGGCAGTTTGTTGTAGTGGGATTATGTTATTAAATTGTAAATAATTGCTCTGCCTACTGGTTTAATAAAAATACTGATTGGCCAAAGACAGACAGGAAGTTTGAGCGGGGATACCAGAGTAAGAAAGCTCTGGGAAGAACAGAAGGAAGAACACAACAGAAATACCACAGAAAAGCCAGAAAGATGCCATGGTGACATTACGATGAGAAGGCAGCAGACACAGAGGAAAGAAGTAGAAATACTTCTTGGAGAAAAGGTATCAAGCCACATGACTGATCAAGATTAGAAGAATGGGTTAGTTTAAGACTAAAGAGTTAGCAAGTTATATGCCTGTGATGCCTATACCCTAGGTTGATCAGCATAAAATTAATGTGTCTGTGTGTCTCTGTGGGACTGCAGGACTGTGAGTCTACAAGTTTGCAAGTGGTGGGTCTGTGGGCCAGAACCTCAGGGCTAAGCCAGAAAGTTTGGGCAAAAACCTCATATAACAGTTTGTGTAGCCTCTTGCAGTAAAACTAGAGTTTATTCCTGGTGTATGAGCTGATATCTCAAAGACCATTTCCTACAGAGGAACTCCTTACTTAGCCTTTTCACTGGGGAAAGAGACTCTGAACTACCTCAACTGGATATGGCAGACCAAACTGACTCACCTTGGGATTCCTTGCTCTTTCTGGGGGATGGATAAGGAGGTGCTTGGGGAGGACTGGGAGGAGGAGTTGTTATGCCCAAAGTCGCAACCTTGGAGAGACCACCAGAGACAAGAACATATGGGAATGCAAAACCAAGGTTTATTGAATAGAGACGAGCTAGCTCGTGAACCACTCCAGATGTTCATATCACCAGAATCATGCAGGAGGGTTGATTAGGGCCACAGGAGGGGCTCCTTTTATAGCCCAAGGCTGTGAATTGGGTTCAGGTGAGGATAATGGTATGAGTCATTAGCTAATTGGCTCATGCTAGGGGCTTTCCAGAAACTAGGGTGGGGGTGCCTGGTAACAACGGGTCAGGCTTTTGATTGGTTAGTACCAAGGTGAAAATCACAGTGGGTGCATATCACATTTTTATTATTATTATTTCTTCCTGGCATGTTTGAGCTAGTTTTGTGCAGGGTCCTGTATGGTCAAGCTGTCCTGGTTCATGCCCTGGAATGTCTCCTATAGAGGAGGGAAGCCCACCATCAACCCTGGAACATGCAGCTGGCCCAGAAATGATGGTGGTATATTTTGACTAGAACATTTGATGATCAGTTAGCAGGGCCAGGGTGCTATGGATTCTGCAGTTGGAACTTAGGTCATGCTGCCCCTCTGTAAACAATTTCTAGTTATGGTCTCTGGGAACTGGGTGAGAAACTCTTTCTCAGGGCTCTGTCTGCTTTAGTTTAGCATAGTTCTCTAAAATGGGAGACTCCCTTTAGTCATGGACCCCACCTGGATCATCCAGGTATACAGCTCATTCTCTCCTAGAACTGGGCAAGCCGCTGCCAGGAATATGGAACTGAACTCTATTTTATCTCCATGGCTACTAGAATACAAAATGGCATTTCTTGAGCTAAGTTTACTCTCTTCAGGGTGAGAGGGGCAGCAGTGGTAGGTATGAAAAAAAAAAACTTTAAAACATAAGGATAAAAAGGTGGCTATGATGGTATGATGTCATGTACATCTGAGTAAGGTTTAGTTTCAGGGTAGCACTTTGGGGAGACACCCTAGAAAGGGCACTGTAAGGTCTTTTTTCATTCAAGTAATAGGCTTTTTTGTCTCATATTTTCTATGCATGTGCATTGACAGGATATGCTGCATCATCGTAGGCACAAAGTCATGGAGTTTATCCAGTTACAGGCTAGAATTCCTCCTCCATAGTATAAAGCCAAAATAGTCATTTTCTCTACAAAATTCATTTTTCTTTGGTATTTTGTCATAATATAGAAATTTGACTAATCTAAACATCTCAATTTTTCTAGAAAACTTTATTATTTATTTTATTGTTCTGTTTTTTCTTAGTAATACTCTGAACATTTAGTAATACTTATTTTAGTGAAAAAATGAAGTCAGTATATTTCTCATGTCAAAGTTTTGATACATCTATTTTTAGATACAATTTAATTTACTATTCATTTGTCTATGTACTTGATTTTGCTAGAGAGTGTTATCCAATCAACGTAGGCTCACCATGAACTCAGGATCTCATCTGAACCTCCTCAATTCTTTAGAAGCTACATGTCTGATGTTAAAGTATGGTTTCACTGGCTGTAGTCATCATGGAGATATCCAACTAGAATCATCACTAGTTGTTTATTAATGAACGTATTTAATATTTTTAGTTTAGAATTTTTGTATGAGAACATATACATATATATCAAACCAAACGAAAACATGATCATTTTAGTCATTCGTACATCTTCCTTTCCTTTATAGGTTCCATATCATTGAAATTGTGCAAGTGGATACCTGGGAATTATGTTACTTACAAATCAAATGTTTTTTCTTCATTCTTTAATTTTTCATTTGTCCTAGTATACAATATCTGTATATCATTAAAAACCCATTCATTAAAACGCTTCTAAAATAATATAGAAACCTTCAGTAACATTGCCCAAGTGAAACTGCATTGCATTCTTGTTCATTCGGTATTTTCCACAGTATAAAACAAAACTATAAAACAGAATTAATACTTACACTGCCACTTCAGAAACAAGTTAATAGAATTATTAGTTGCATTTTTGCCATTTCATAAGCAAGTTTACTTACCTCTCACCTCTCTGCAAATTGTGACAACAACAAATCAAAACTGTTTTATTCATTTTAAATTTCATATTGCAAAATTAATTTTATTTTATAATTATCTGCCACAGTATATACTACACATTTGTTTTATATTTTAAAATATATGTAATGAACAAGAGAGGACCTAATGCTCTGTTGAAGGAGCATGAAAGCAACAAAGACCACAAAAACATTTATCCCTATTCTGCAGTGCATTATCAAATGGCCCACTATGTATTCCAGGAGGAAAATAGGCAACACTTTTTTTCTGTGTGCATGTATAGTAAATAAACAGCTATACTCATGCAGTTATAGATCCACCTGTGTCCATATGGCATCTCAGAGCTCACCATCTGTAACAGCAGGACACAACCACAGTTTATGTCAGATTTCTATGGTCATAATCTTTGAAGTGATTCTGATGAGTTTTAAGATGCGAAGGACAGGCTTGTCTATTCACTGTCCAATACAGATGGTCTCCATCTTCCCTTTCCATACATCCATATATTTGGCCAATCATAACTGGAAAATAATGTCCATAAACATCCTGTTTGTGCTAAATGTAAACAGACTGTTTTGAAGATCATTATCCTAAAACCAAAAGATGAAACAAAGGCTTACATAGCATCTACATCATCTTTTTTGCATGCTATAGATGGATTAAAGCATGTGCTTGGATGTTGGAGCTATGTGCAGATATTCTGCAATTTTACATTTGAGAACAGCATCATAGATTTGTTGTGCAAAAATGAGAGTTCTCAAATAAATACCCACAATTTTCCAAAAATAATTTCAATATATGCCCAAACAATTTTAGGATTTTAGCACTTAGCTATGTAAAGGTAACTCCAGCTAGATTAGACTCTCTGAGGCAGAAGAGAGCTGGGCTTAGCTGGTATCTATAAACTTCTCTTTATGAAGGAGATGTCTCTGAGTTTTTCCAAAGAATGATCTTTCTACTAATCTTTCATGAAAAACTTTGTAGACTTCATCAGTCTGGTAAATTCAGATACTGCAGCATCTGTGTATTGTTGCAGATGGAGCATCTTGCTCTTCCCTTGTCCTGAACACTGTAATTCTAAGATCAGCACTGTGGTCCTATTGTGTGTCTTTTATATTTAGAGAGATGCTCCAGGGGCCAATTTGACAGGTGATGTGTCACCTTTTATCCTCTTACATGGGGTAATTATTGTGGCCGTTGAAAGTCCCTCTTAGAGATGGGTTGATTATTATCATCAGTTTCCTGAGATACCTATCCAGAAAAACGACTGACAGAGGAAAAGACAGAGACATTTTAATGGCTCTCAAACTGATGGACTGATACAATTTAATCTGGGCAATCAAAGCTGTAAAGAAAGCAAAGGCAGGTCTGGCCTCATGGCCTTTGAAAATCTCATGCTTGGACAGATGCCAACACCATTCTCACTGGATTGCACTTTGTGTTTCTAAATCATGTCTTCACTTTCTAGTCCCAGCAAAAAGCAGTACCTTTGTTATTTGACAGCAATTTCAGGTACTGAAGTGTTCATAGAAAAGCTAAATTAACTTCCTGTTCTTCCTTCTGATTCCAGTGTCTAAATCTCAGAAATCAGATAGTACTACAGGAATGGGGCAGGGGTTGGGGAAGGACATCTCAGCTCAGAACAGACAGGAGTGCAGCCAATATCTCAAGTGAAATAACATTAGCTTTGTTGGCTAGTGACCCCACTGAGTGACAATGTCTCCCAAGAGACAAAAATCTGGCAGCCATACAATGGTCTCAGATTCCCTTCTGGGTGAACATGTCAGACCAGAAATGCTGAATCTGTTCTGAATAAGGTCAGTATCATGAAGCATCCAAGAGGCAGCATGCTGGCACTACTTCACCGCTTTTTTTTTTTTTTAATGTTCTTATTTATTGACTTTTGAGTGACAAAATTTATTTTTAGTGGGTTTTTAAAATTTTTTAAAAAGGATTCCCCCCCCCATGTATCCCTTGCTTTCCCTCCCTTTCCCCTCCCAATGCTTCCCAGTCAGCCTTCAGCCTCCCTCCTCCCTGTCTCCCATCTTCTCCCCTAAAAGGGCACGAAGTCCCAAGGTGGATCAGCTCAGCATCTACTCAAGGCAGGTCCGATTTTCTCATCCTAATGTCATGATTGGGTTAGGTATTCCTCTGGAGGAAATGGACTCCAAAGTGCCAGTCCATGCATAGAAACACAGTCCGATCCCTCCCCTCTAGGCTCCACCTACTGTCCATGTCAGTGGCCAGCTGCCTATCCTTGGAGGCCTTAGTTTCTTTTCCTAAAGGTTCCCCAGTTGCAGTTCTTATTTCAGTGAAGTCCCCCGAGCTCTAGACATCCATCACTGTGGGAATTTTCCTCATAAGCCCTATCCCTTTGCTCATGTAGAGTCTCCACGCCCCCTATCACCTGGAGCAGGAGCTCAGCCCAATGCTCAGTCATGTATCTCTGCCTCTACCTCAATTCATTGTTGGATGTAAGTTCTGTGATGGCTCTTGGAGTGGCTATTCATTTGATTATAGGGGAAGTCCTGTCTAGCAACACCTTCACTATTGGTTGGTGACCTAGCCAGGGACATCCTGTGAGTTTTTGTAGGCTACCCTAGCACCCACTCTTTTTCCAACCCCACACTGACTTTCGTTATTAAGATTTCCATTGTTTTTTGTTTTGTTTTGCTTTGTTTTTGTTTTTGCTTTCTCATTGTTGCTCCTCTCACTCAATCATCCCCTTCTCTCATTATTTCTTCCCACCTCTTGACCATACAAATCTTTCTCCTGTTCAATAATGCCTATTCACTGCTTGAAAAACATAGCACGTGTTCTATGTTTTCACATGACAATCTTTTAATTTTGCTTCCTCTATCCCACATTAAGTCTTAATTTTTACTTGTGTGTTTGATTTGCATACATTATATTGTTTTCTAGTAGTTGGTAAAACTAACATTTTTCTTAACAGTGATTTGATACTATTTTATAATAAAATGAAATCTAAAAATTAAGTAGATGAATTAGATGCTATAGTACATGCTTGAGATCTCAGCATTCAGAAAGCAAAGATGGACCAGGTATTCAAGGTCAACTTGGGCTATGGAATTAGTTAGAACGCAGTCTGGGCCACAAAAACGTGGTCTTAAAAAACAAACAAATGAAAAAATATTTAATTAGAAAAATAAATGAGCTAGCGAAGATGGCTCATTTGGCAAAATACTGTGTTACTTTTTAAAAATACAAAAAAAGGAACCAAACAACCAAGGAGACACACTGGCATATGCTTATAGTGTCAGAGGTCCAGAGGTAGAGACAGGAGGATCTCTAGTTTTTGAGAGTCAGTTACTGTGCTGAATCAAAGTGTAAGCTGGAGTGTAGTTAAAGAAGATCCCTGAAAGTGACTTCTGGCCTTCACAAGTATATGAAACAGATATGTATACATATACACACACATATGCACATGTAGATATACATATATAACCACAAATGTATAAAGAGAAACATATT
This sequence comes from Sigmodon hispidus, assembly GCA_004025045.1. Classification (NCBI taxonomy): domain Eukaryota; kingdom Metazoa; phylum Chordata; class Mammalia; order Rodentia; family Cricetidae; genus Sigmodon; species Sigmodon hispidus. The sequence continues at coordinate 92,646 of PVIH01005136.1, read as the reverse complement.
CATGGCTGAAAATAACTTTAAAATTTAAATTAGTATTAAAGATTAAATAAGCAAGGAGTGTTTGTTTGGTTGTCAAACAATAAAAATGGAGGAAATGCAAATATAAAAAATAAAAATAGAAAGAAAAAATATCACAATTACAAAAGAAATTCTATGACTTAAAATTTGTGGCCAAGCAAAAACTGAAAAAGGAATAAAATTATTGGATCATGTTCTATAAAAATAAAATCCAACTGAGATATCGCTAAACAATAAGAAAAATGAATACTTCTTACAACACAAGTGAAAACTCTTTCTCAAAGCATAAATCACTCTGGCTTCCATTTCCATAAAAAAGCCTCCCAAACTAAATCTTCAGAACACAATAGGAATTGATAGGAATGCTTTTCATACATATTTTTTTAAAAAAGAAAAGGAGAAATTTAAAAGTTGCCACTTTGGTGATTTCTCTAGGCTACCTTTTTAATTTTTTTTTTTTTAGTCTCAATGAGATTTCTTTTCATGGCCTTTATGGCCTTTATTTTTAAGGTTGTCTGCCATTTTTTCTTGTGTGCTGCAAGTCAAACTGAAGACCTAGAACATGCAGAACAGGCACTGTTACTAGATATATCCCTGCTCCCTCCTCTGCCTCCTGTTACCACATTCAAAACCTCTCGCAACTATTTTGAAATATACTATGCATTGTTATTAATTACACCCATCCTACTGTTCAAGAGAACATCATAATATATTCTTCCAGTCTTCAAATTACATGATAATGGTGTACCAACCTCTCCCTGTTTTCCATAACAGCTGCTCTGTATGCCTCTGGTAACCCCTATCCCTCTTGGTCTCTGTAAAGTTACTGTTTTAGATCTCAGTGTGGGTGAGGTCATATGGTATCTGTTCTTCTATTCCTGTTTTATTTCACTTCACAAAATGTTCTTCAGAAACAAACAAACAAACAAAAACTCACAGGTCAATTTAATCTTCAGATTTCTTTAAAATATTTACAAAGTAAAAGAGTAAGAAAATATTATCATATACAACTTCATCAATTTAGGAAGGGAAATAACCACCATTGATTGTAGCAATATTTTGTAATTATCATTGAAAAGACAAGTTCAAAATATAAAGTTCATAAGGACTGAACAATAAAATATTTTGGTTACCACATGCTTCAGTAATTTGAAAACTGAAGATAACTGATTTTTTGAACAGTGCTGTAAATGGTGTAACTAAATAGAACTCATTTAATAAGTAAAGTTAAGAAGACACAAACTGATAATGGAAAGGATTCTTCATAAAGGAGCAGTATCTATTGTAGCAATAGAAATATATTAATTAATATTTACAATAGCCGAAATTTGTCTATCATCAATATGTGTGCAACACAGAAGGGTACTGTAATATCTGTGCATGGATTCAATAGTGCAAATATTAAAACATTACAAAACAATAATACTAAAATTTCCTAATAGATAAAATACCAAAGTCCAATTAATAGGTAACAATGAAATGATATGCAAGATGAAATAAATCGCACATTTAGTGAACTTATAAAGTGATATATTGATAAAGCTAAAATAAAAGTCAATACACAATGCTATTCAAATTTAAATTGTGAAGTATCTTAAATATTAGAAAAGAGCTAAAAGCAATAAAGAACTTCTGAGAAAGAATTAGTCTTCAGAGATGCTTCCTGTCATTGATTGTTCAATAGCAAATGGTGAGCCTTAAAAATATATACATTCAGGCACATTAAATGGACTCACAGTTTGTATCTACATATTTTTTCAAATGCATGTAATTAACTCATATGTTTAAATGGCCTTAAGGGTCATCATTTTCAAGCTGCATTTGAGAAAACTGGAATCTACCATGACTGAAATTTATTCATAGATAAAATTTCCAGGTTTTGCTAGACTAGTGGCAGCAGCCTCAGGCAATTGAGGTCCAGGGCAAGCCTATAAAGCATTCTAATAAATCAGTGATTGAGCTCATAATACAATGTTTACACTATATAAAAATATGTCTAATATTTTGTTTTTAGACCATATCTATACCTTTCTACTTATCTATTTATATTTATCTATCAATTTATTTATCTACCTATTGAAAACATCCATCTCTTCAATATTGTGCTTCTTCACAGTTGTTTAGTATTGTTCAGGTGTTACTGAGGACAGCTATCAGAATTCTGTCAGTGAGCTGCTTCCCTACAAAATTTTATTAAACTACACTTTAAGAGTTTAAAACAAAGAAGCATATAGTCACAATTTTATATTTTATTATATAAAACAAAAACTATTAATGATAATTATCTATAATTAGGACAGATTTTTACCTTTATGATAAAATAAATACGTCATAGTTGGCAAAGTTGTAACTTTTCATTAGATTCCTGATTTTATTTCAGATTTAAGAAATAAACAAGAGCAAGTTAAATGGAAATATATATACATAGCTCATATATCACACTAGACTAAAAAAAATAATATGTATGAGAGATTGGAAGATTAAGAAATAATTGTCAGATAAAGTAATATATCTTACATTTCAATATATGTGACTGCTTGAGGTCACAGCATATTTATCAAAGTTCTCTTCACATGCAAGGAAAATTCAATTACTGGAACAATTTTTCTTTGTATAGATGTCTGCTCTTCTTTAAATCTTCTTTATCTGTAACAGCTCCATTGAGAAAAGAATATTTTAAAAATTTATTACTTCTAGATTTTATTTTTATTCCCATGTAGTTTTATACGATTTTTTTTTTTAAGATTCTGCTTTAGCAAATAACATTGAATTGACACAAAATATCAATACCCAGGTCATCAAAACTGTTTATAACCATTTCTTAGTTGTGTGTGAGTCAAACCTGATAAATAAGTGACCTCAGTATTTTCTCTCTGGCCAGAAGCTGAGCATAGAGGTCCTCTGGTTGAATGCTACTGGGAAGTCCATTGCATTACTAAGCATGGCTATTGAGGTGCTTTTTCCATTTTCTATAGTCATTGTGCCAATGATCAGGGGTAAATGCTAACTAAAGAAAACATGTTAATCTGTAATAACTTCACAATACTCACCTGAAAGTAGAGTTGGCTGGTTTAAGAAACACAAGAAAATGCTAGCATTGTTTTTTACTCAGAAAACACACAAGCTCTTTATTCATTTGAATTATCCAGCTAAGAGCTAGAACAGCTGCCTTTATCAGATTCACTGATGTTCCTACCTTTCCAGCCTTAGGAAGTCTAAACTTTCAGATCAATCTGTTGCCTTTCTAGGTTAGCATAACATACAGGAAAATAAAGCATTCTCTTTATTCTAAGTCGGTAGTCTGTTGTTTTCTCATTTGTTTTTGACTATTTATGTGTCACTGACCGTCATTTTTATTGTAGAAGAAAGTTTGTAATTGATACATCATTAAAAGAATGGGTCTCCCAGGAAAGTAGGACCAGAAAAATCCAAGTTGATAAAAAGCTGAATTTTAGTAACAAACTAGAAATATAGTGACTGAATATAGGTCACTCAGAATTGGTCTCAACCTAAAACTACATACCTGCAGCCCTTTGAACAGTCTTCACACAGTTAGTGTGGGCCAACAGGAGTTAAATAACACCATTCGTCAAATGGACCTAACATATCATATCTAAAGGATCTTTATCAAAACACTATCAAACCCAGGTTATTTTCAGCAACTCACATAAGTTTCATTAAAATAGATCCCTTAATCTGTTCACAAGTCAAATCTGTAAATCCTATCAATACACTGTGGCTGAGTAGGTCATAGTGGGAGATTTTATTGCTATTGTTCAGCTAAATAAACATATCAAGTTGCCTTCTTAATATCTATGTTCATTTAGTGAAATTCTACTCTTGGCCAGACATCTTTATAGCAAATGGTAATGAGTGTAGAAACCCATGGCTTCTGAGAATGCTGAAAATAAGGACAGATGAGTGATCATATCTAAACAGGATATTTATACCCCCTCTGATGATCTAAGAACACCACAGAAGAGGAGTCAGAAAGAGAATAAGAGCTATAAAATAAGAAATTTTGAAAAATACATTTATTTTTGGCATGAAATAATCCTTACAATTCAGATCTCACAGTAGATATGGTGCAATTAAGTGTTTTTGCACACACAGCGTCTGACAAACAGTTAAGAATGTACTAGAGAGATGCACATGGGTCCTTACTCCTTGTTCAGTTTATGTATTGCAATAAATGATAGGGAAGGGACCTCCCACAAGAAGATTAACAAAGGCATAAGAGAGTAGAGTAGAAGATGAGATGGTCAAAAATGTAATATATGCATGTGTGAAATTTTCAGCTAACAAGTTTAACTAATAAAACATATATATATTGAGAAGGGACTGGATAAATAGGTCAGTGGCTGAAGCACAGAGTGTTCTTCCAGGGGACCCAAGTTAGCTTCTCACAGCCGTGGTAGCTCACAAACCACTGTAACTTCACCTCCAGGCTATCTCATGCCCTCTTTTGATCTCCACAGCTACTGCTTGCAAATGATGCAGAGAAGTACAAGCAGGCAAAAATGCACATAAAATAAAAATAATAATATTTTTTAAAGTTGGAAACAACACAAATCTTTGCTAAGTAGTAAGGAATTTTGTAATCTACATTCACAGGATATTAAATGAGAAATGAAGAACTATTACATGCTACAGTTAAGACAAGCCTGACATACTATTGCTAAGTGATCAAGCTAGACAGTAATTTTCTTGTGTATGATTTTACTTATTTTACATATCCATAACAGGCAAATTTATAAACAAGATGTTGATTTCTGATTGCTGGTTAATCAAAAGAGAAAAAAAAAAGAAAAAAGAAATGAGGGGTGCATTTAGTTAGGTTAGGAGCTAAAGAACGTATAGAGTAAGTGTATGTGCGTGTGTGTATGTTTGAAGTCATTTAGGCTGAATGTCTCAGTGGTCAGCACATTCCTCAGTGGCTATCTCACACTTGCGGGCACCTGACAACTGATGGTTGCTCAGTTCACAAGGCTGGGTGCCTCATTTATCTCATGATGGTACCAGAAGCCCACCCTCCCCCCTTCTATGTTCTCCTTGCCCTTACCTCCTCTTTCCCTTCTTCTCCTACTCCCCCTTCAGGAGCTCCCTCTCCTCCTCCTTCTCACAAGCAACCTCACACTTATGTCATCCTCAAAGATAGCCACAATTATCAATTAGGCTTGTTTCTTTTTGCATCAGTTAGCTAATGCCATATAACAAACCCCAGTACCATTGTATAAGCACTTACAACTGACCTTCCTGTCATGGGCAGTACAGTGGTTCTGTTCATTTTGAGTTGGTTTGACTGGCAATCCAGTGTGACCTTTACTAAGACATTTGAAAAGCACTGAACTCTCCTCAAGCAGCTAGCAAAGGCATGCTGTCAGGAGAAACAGTGGAGGCACAAAAGCTAATGTGGCACCAGAAGCTTAGAAATTTTCTAAAGAGTATCTGGTCCCTAATCCATGAAGAAAGCTTGGAAATTCTAGTCCTGATGTCAACAATGTGATCAGAAGCAGCACTACTAGGACTAGCTGACTACCCAGTAGCAAAAAGGAAGGTCAAGTAAAGAAAAAGTAAGATGATCTTTCTGCTAGTACCATAAGGGGTCACCCATACTCCTATACCAATCAGAGCAAACAGGAAACTTGCAGGTGAGGCTCATTGCTCAGATAATTGTAACTTATGGCAAGCTGACGTTTAAACTAATCAGAATAGGGCTGGAGAGATGGCTCAGTGGTTCTGTTCTTCCGGAGGACCTGAGTTCAGTTCCCAGCATCCACATGGCAGCTAACAACTGTCCGTAATTCCAAGAACTGACACCTGTACACATATGCATGAAAAACACCAATTCACATAAAAAATAAAAAATTACATATATATATATGTAAACTAACCGCAATAGACAGCTGTTAGTAGTGAATTTAGAGAAGATTACTGGGAAACAGAAAACACATCAGCACCCGTAGATGTGAAAAAAGGTAGTGGGCAGGGGCTAAGTAGAAAAACCATAATGGAAAATACATATAAAACATGCCATACCAAAACCTTTGTAGGATAGTTTTTAAATTAATTTAAAAGTAAATTAATATGGCAAACAGGAAACTTCTGTTTAACACATGAAAATGGGATATATTTTGATGTTCTTCTATAAGTTAAGAAACTCACTCCCTTAAAACCATGTTCTCTAACATATTTCATTAACTCCCATTACAGTTAAGCCATGGAGATTTCTCCATGAATCCCTAACTACATCTACATCATAGAACACACATTAAGGGAGAGACGGCAGAAGATTGTAAGAGCCAGAAAATCAGAAAGTCTGCCATGAAAGTCCTTCCTAAAATGGGCTGAATGAAGAATACTGGAATAATAATAGTATTATCAATGGACATATCAATGTGCAAAGGGGAACATTTTGCAAGATCTCACTCCTAAACAAACACAGGAAAGTACTAACTGTTAAAAAAAGAAAATTAGCCTCTTCCTGGGGTAAGATTCTTTATTGGTCACCGACTGCATAATGGTCAGGCTTAAAACCATATTCATGTTTTTTTAAGCAGATTTAGCAGGTTTTATATGAATGCATATATATACAAATGTATACAAATGTATGCATGTAAATGCATGTATTTATTAATATATATATATTCAAAGAAAAAGAGACTATCAATTTGAGAGTAGGGACATGGGATAAGTTTGAGGAAAGAGAACTGAGAGGGGCTGGAGAGAGGAAAGGGAGAGGGAGGAGGATGTAATTATATTTCAATGAAAAACATTTTTAAAATGCAGTGTCAACACAGAAGGGAAGGAACAAATGGCATTTTCAATTGCAGTTGCGACGTAGGAGGGACAATTTTATTCACAGACTTGAAAGTCCTTCAAAGATGACAAGTGTGCCTGTGGAACTGAGTTAGTCTAAGAGGCAGCGGAGAGAATACAGTGGAATCAGTGCAGTGTCAGCACACTGAAATCTGAGGCCGGTAGAAGGAAATAAAGTATTTCATGTTTTTATTTATGTATTTTTGCTTTTTTAGGCAGTAAGCAGCTGTTTTATTATACAGAAAGAAGCCAAGCTCCAAATTTGACCAAAAAAAAAAAAAAAAAAAAAAAACTTCAGCAAAAATAAATTCAAGAGTTAATTTTACTAAATGCACACAAATCACAATCACGCTCTGTAGTCTTCACTCAATGAAATCAGGATTGCATAGACAATAAATGACACTGAAACACTGAGGATTGGGTCAGCAGAGTTTTCAGGCATTTAAATTTACTTTGTTGATGTAAATCCTATTTATTTCACTTGATTAAAATAAGTCTATAAACAGAATACTATCTGCTGCCAACTGATGCTATGTGGCCCAGTTGAAGACAGGCAGTATTATTAAATACGGAAAAGAACATTTCAAGCAATTTGAGATAGGCTCTGCCAAGATAAAAATGTTTTTCCTTTTAGTTCTATGTATTTTCTATTAAATATAAATGCTAGTCTTTCTCCAACTTGTGCTTGTATGTTTATACATATTTATGCTTATCTAAATTTATATTAATGCATGTTATAATATATAAAAATAAAAATAATATATATCTTTACATAATTTCAAATGAACTATAAAAGAGTCACTAAAATTTATTAACTTCATAAAGCACAGATACAAAAATAGAATTTCACTTACTCTAAATCTATAATTATTTCAAAATGAAATTAAAATATATTCAGTAAATAGAAGTCTTTAATTGAATCACTTCTGCTTTATACTTAGAGCAATTTAAATAGTAAAGATCTTTCTATTATCATTGAACTATAGTAAATTTATACATTCTTGTATTGTTTTGGTGATTCATATTATGATAGATTATTACTGTCATTGATAGATTGTTTGCTTAGTATGCACTAGTCCCTGGTTTCAGTCCTAATTATCACTGGAAAATAAACATGGAAAAGACATTCAATATAATCACATATATTTTTCCATAGAGTACATAATACATGAATTATTGTAAGCACCTTTCCTCAAAGAACTCTTGTCTCAGTCCAATGGAAAGGAGTGTTGTACAGACAGACCAAGAAAGGTGGTGACCGATTTAGTATTAGCCTTAGTCACACAAAATGTCTCTACTAGAATCCAAAAAGATAGCGCTGTAGTTCAGGGTCCTTCCACAAGACTGAGCACATGAAATTCTCAGGACAGTGAGTTGCCTGAAAATGACATAAAAGCCCAGTGTTCATTTCTCCATAATGGTTTCACAGTTATCTTCATCTTTTATACCATTTTTATACATAGAACCATGATCATGAGTTACCTGAGTTCTGTGAGCTGTGTCCAGAAAATTATTTGAATCTAAGGTGAGGGTTTAGGGATCTCCCTCTTCTGAGTAGTCAGGAACACAGGCCAAAACAGCCTCAGATTCACAAGTGGGATCTGAAGAGGACATTTATTTATACCTTACCAAATAATAGAAAACTGTTTAATCAGTATTTGTTAATGTATTTGTATAAGTAAATTCCGCATGAGGCCCTATGTTTTTTTGTCTAGAGCATCTTAGAAAATTAAAATGAATAGTAATGTAATCAAGCTTCTTCTAATGCCAAATAGTCGTTCTGCTTTGTATCATTTCCAAGAAGTAACACCAGCTAGATGCTGAAGAAACAAAGATATGTCCTCAATCATAAGCACTTTCATACTCTATAGGTGATAAAGACTTAAATTATAGAAACTAATTTCTTTGGAAGAACTATTTGTGTTTTTCATAGCATGGCTTTTATACTATAAAATTAATATGTATTCATCAAAACAAAATAATACTGAAGTTGCTAATGAATGATGTCCTTCCTATCCATCCAGTTCTGGACTTTTCAATAGAGGATTCACTGTCTGAGTTTGGGAATGAGCCACCTTAGACATTCAGCTTTTAGCTTCACTGTTTGAATCATCCATATTTATGTTTAGTTTTCATTATATAAATCATTTAATAGTATTTACATAATATATCTTATTGCATGTATTTGGCTCAAGTATGAAAGTAATAATGTTAAACAGAATTTTTGCTCAATTTCTGAAAATAGAAATGTCATTCCTTCTTATCTTGATTATTGTTGTTACCATTGTCATGGCTTTTAAAATATTATATCTTTCTGTAACAAAATTTAGTCTCACATTTCCTCCTTCTCCCTTCTCTAGTCTGTGCTTCATGCACTGGAAATTATCAGTCTTGTTTATCTTTTTATCTTTAGTTTTATTGAAAAAGTTTTTTTTTTCCCATACCCACCACTGTTTCCCCTTCCTCCTCATCTCCCAGTCCTCCCTCCGCCTCCTCCACACCCAGCCCCCATCCATTCCCCAGGAAGGAAAAGGATCACCAAGGTGAGTCAGTTTGGTCTGGCATATCTAGCTGAGGGAAGTCCTAGTCTCTACCTCCAGTATCAAAGCTGAGTAAGGTGTTCCTCTTCTTCTCCTTGTCTGCATGTCCTTCTTCTCCTCTTTCCTTTCTTCCTCTTTCCTTCTTCCTGTCCTTCCTTCCTCCTACCCTTCCTTCCTTCCCTCCCTCCCTTCCTTTCTTTTCTCCCTTCCTTCTTGGCTCCTTTTCCTTTTTTTCCTGTTAACTTAGAATTTCTGGTATAGATTCTTCTTCATGAAGAAAATGTACTTTATTAAACTTTTTACCAAAACTGAGCCTGAACGTGAGACCCAATGACTATCACCTGGTGTTTAAAGAACCTTGCATTTAAGACTTCATTTCACCATGTTTGGGTACCTCTCTGAACTTGGCATAATATGGAGGACTCTCTTTCTACCTATTTAGATGGTGTCTCTAGATCCAGATACATGACCTTATTTGGAAGTTGTCCTTGAGCCTAGATGTCTGACTTATCTTCACTGTGACCTTTGACATGGTTCCCTGAAAATGCTAAATGTAAGGTTTTTCTTAAGCTCCTAAATTTTAACTTCTATTCTCAGTCTATACCTCAGCAAGTTTCCAACTGGCTGTCAGTCACCATCCAGGGAACACATGCAAATTACAAGCCACTGAACTTGGGAGTTTCTGAAAGCTGATGTGAACCAGTTCAGCTGATATAAATGTTCTCTGTTCCTTCACCTTGAATTACTAATCAAATGCTTTTGATAAATACTTCATTTCTCAGCCTTTGACTTGTCTTTCAGCCTCCTGGACCATGACAGCTTATATCCAGTTCAACTGGAAGCAGCTACAGAAGACAGGACTCAGCAACTGCTGCCATGATACAAACATCATTTGGCAGGAGACTTTTGGAACAAACTTGGTTAGGTCATGACATCAATGACTAAAAGACTCAAGTTACTCCAAAGACAGATGAACTCTCTTGCAGGCATGGTTCTTCAGAATGAAAAAGCCATTGGCCTAATAACTGAAAAATGGCGGGGTAATAGGGAATATTTGTGTGACTTTGGGAGAATGTTGTTGATGTGAGTTGCCTTTGTGTATGCTGTGAATTACGACAGGATAATAAAGAAACTGTTTTCGCTCATGGCACAGCAGCTTATGGACAGGCAGGGGATTCAAGCATAGATAATGAGGAAGGAGAATGGAGCCAGAGAGAGATGCTGCATGCTGCTGATGTGTGATGATTTTCTGTGTGCTGTGAATATCCTTGGTTAATAAAGGAACTGTTTTGCCCTATGGCAAGGCATCTTAGAAGCAGGTGGGAAATTCAAGCGTAGATATAGGAGGAAGACAGAGCCAAGAGAGGCAGGATCCAGCTACCTAAGAAACAAGATGTAAAGAAATAGGTAAGCCATGGCCATAGGGTAAAATAGATTAATAGCAATGGATTAAGATGTAGGATCTAGCTAGCAATAACCCTGAGCCATAGGCTGAGCAGCACGCAATTAGTATAAGTGTGTGAGTAACTTGGGAGGGGGGGCAGTAAGCAGCAGCAGGTGGTTCCAGACTAAGTGGCTAGGTTTCCCCAGAAACAAGCTACTGCCCAATAGCGCAGGATGTAATGGAACACAGCTAAGTCATGACGTAGCAAAACATAGATCAGTAGAAATGGATTAAGATGCAAGAGCAAGTTAGCAATAAGTCTGAGCCAAAGGCTGAACAGTTTGTGATTAATATAAGCCTTCATGTGATTATTGGGACTAAGCAGCTGTAGGAAGTCTGGATCTCAGAGCTAGGCCAAGCCAGAAATGTTTGACTACATGTTGTTTCTGTATGAGTCCAATTTAGTGGAACAAAATGTAAAGACCTTTAAAGCCCTATATAAAGATCTTTTGGCCTAGTATCGCCTCAGAAATTTTTGCCTTGATTCCAAAGGCCTCTGTTTTCTTAGCTCCTATCTTTTATTAGCTCCCTGGCTATGTTATGCTTTATCTTGATGCTTGGCTCCTGCCATGTTGAGTTCCTTCAGTGGAAGATTATCATCATTGCTAGTACTATGAATATCAGGTCAAGATTCATTACCAGTGACTGGATTCTTCTTTTGTGGATGACAGGCTCATCAAAGATTAAGATGACATCTCTCCATTATAAAATAAAGAAGTGAATAGTGGAGTATCCTGCATTTAGGTTTGCAGTTTACCATATCCAGAGAGTTCTTGAGCTCAGAATAATATAGAGAACTTCTTTTGTAGCAGGACTCCCTACTCTACTGGACAGTGTCTCTAGATCAGGATGCTTGATCTTGTTTGGAAGGTGTAGCTGAGCCCAGTTGCTTGACTTAAGTGTGACCTCTGACATAGTTCCATGGAAATGCTCCTCCCCCACTGTTCGTATGATAATTAGATATTGTGCTCTAGCTACATGGTAGAACAGTGCTGCCAAATGCAAAGTAGGTGATATCCCAGCCACTGCCCCCAATCCTATGTATTCCCATTACTCTAAAATAGAGCCAAGCTGTAACATTAAAACAGACTCCCAGAAGGCTATTTTCATCATACTCATTGGCCATACAAAGCCTTGCATGCTACTTCTGCTCCTTTTATCTTAGCTGAGTGGCCAAAGGACCACAAACTAAAGGGAAACCTCACACCCTGGAACTGTTTGTAGACTAAGGATTCCTGTTCTTTATTTTCATTTATCAAAGTCTTGGCTTTTTTCTTTTATTCAAATAGATGTGTTTTTCCAATGCAGGGTGTTAACTTGGCCATGTTATTTTCATTGTCTGGTGAAATTAAATTGTAGATAATTCATGTAGCATTTGTTTGGCATATTTTTAACAAAGAATAAATAAGTTGTTTGAGACTTCTTATATCCAGTTAACATTTTAAACTCTGGCCTCTTTTCAGTGATGTCTCTGTCCTAGATAAAAAGTGCCAGGAGCAAAGTTGTAAACTCTATTCTGAACACAAAAATCTTAAGCAAGGAAAATAAATTTATATGAAGCAGTGTGTTGGGGAAAGTTTGTATTAATAGCATAACCGAGGCAATACCAACTAGAGGTTTTCTTGATTCTATAGTTACATGCATGCCATGGTTTGTTGGTTCATAGGGAAAGAGGAATAATTAATAGTAGCCTAAAAAATGAGAAATTGCTTTTGTGATGTAACAAAGCCTATAATACAATTATCTCCATCTGTAACATAGGAAGGCCACTCATTTTATTGACCACTTGATTAGTTTATTTTCAGATATGAAATTGTTATTCATCTTAAGCTTTCTTGAGCTAGTCACATTACCCAGCTTTCCCTTGAGGCTCAAAATCTACCTTTGTCAATCTTCCAAAGATAGGATTAAACCTGCGTACAGTGATGCCTATCTCTGAATTTTGGTTTTAGATCTATTTGTTTAGAAAAGCTGAGTAAAAGAATATAAGTACAGTTTGGCTAATTTTGTCTGTGTGTACAGTACTTTGAATAGGTATGGCCCTCACAGACTGTTGTGTTTGAATACTTGGCTCATAGCAATATTAGGAAAAGTGATTTTATTGGAATATGTGCAGTCTTGTTGGTAGAAGTTACACTATTGAGGTGGGCTTTGGGGTCTTAGATGCTGAAGCTATGCCCAGTGTGATATATAGTTTCTCCTTCTGCCTACAGATCAAGATGTAGAACTCTCAGCTTCTTCTCCAGCATAATGTCTGCCTGCATGCTGGCATACTTCTTCCATCACAATAATTGGCCAAACCTCTGAAAGTGTAAGTAAGCTCCAATTAACTGTTTTTTCTTTAAAAATTCACTGTGGTAATGGTGTCTCTTCATAGCAATAAAACCCTAACTAAGACAATGTTAGTTAGTAAGTTAATGTTTTATTAACTAAAATCTTTCCAAATACAATCAGGTGTTATATGTCATGATTTACAAAGATATCCATTAAAAATTAATTATGTACTTCCCTGCCTATATATATAAATTATGCTGTGATATGATGATCACCTCTTGTTCTGTATTAGAAACTGTTTCAGTAAAACTACAAGGAATACATATCCCTTGATTTAAACCATTCCTTCCATAGGCTTTCAACATCCACTGAACATGGTACTTGTTCTTGTCCCATTCATGAAGATGAGGGGATTGCGAGAAGGCAGAGTGACTGGGAGGGGCAGGAGGGGGAAGGGAGCTTGAACAAAGAGATACATGGATAAAAAAATGAGACTTCATCCAAAAAAATTTTAAAAAGATCCTTCCACCTATAATGTTTTCTCAGGCAAACTCCAGTTATCTCACAGGTCAATATCACCCTCCATTCTACCTTCTTCTTTCTTTTCTTTCGTTCTATTACTTTTAATCCTAGAAATACCTTGATAAGCATTTTACATCTTAAATTCCATTCACAATATTTCCTGAGAAATTTGAAGTTGCTTAAAAGGATGAACTCAGTGCAACCAAGGACAATCATGGGAGTTTACATTACTAAGAAATTCATATCTGGAACAAATAATGGCATTTATGAAAAAGTTATTGTGATGAATTGTGCAATAAATTTATTTTGCAAATCAGAATAGGAAATATCAACAGTATTGGAAATATCATTAAAATGTCTCATTAAACTTTTTTTTCTCTCTCTCTGTTCTCCCTCTTTCCTCCTCTCTTCTTTTTTATTTGAACACATGCATATTCAGCATATATTATTACTAAAGCAAACAAGGCTAAAGAAATAAATTTATTTTCAGAAATAGTCATTAAGAAACATGAAGTGACCATTCACAGTCATTTTTCATTAGTCACTGAGAAATTCTTCTACCTGGTCCTCTGTGTATGTGTTTGTGTATGTATATGTTTCTCTGTGTGTGTCTCGGTGTAGGTGTGCATATTCCTGGGCTTAAGTTATAAAACAATGTATAATATGAAGAAAAAATATGATGGAAAATAACATTTCTTTGTCAAAACACAACTATAAAAGCTAATATATGTACTAAATCAAGCACAAGTAAATCTATGCTGAACGGTGTGCATGCTGATAAAGCATAATAGCCTAGACATAGATATTGAGCTCTGGGTCAGTTTTAGCATAGAAAGATACTAAGATAACAGCTAACTTTATCAGGACAACCTTTAACTTTGTTACTTTGGTTTTCATTTCTGTGATAAAGACCATGACTAAAAGCAACCTGGGAAGAAAAGAGTTTAGTTGGATCACATTCCAGTTGAGGAAGCCAAGACATAAACTCAGATTAAAAATTTAGAGGCAGGAAGTAAAGCAGAAGCCATCATGATTCAGTGCTTAGTGGACTGTTCCTATGGCTTGTTTCACTGCTTCTTTATATACCCATAGTTACTTTGCCAGGTAAACAATCAAGTCACCAACCCCAGTGGGCCTGGCGCTCCCACATCAAACATTCATCAAGAACATGCCCCATACACTTGCTCACAGATCAGTTTTATGTATGCATTTTCTTAATTAACGTTTCCTTTTCCCAAGTGACTCTAGTCATTTGTGTCAAGTTGACAAAAATTATGTATCGCTATTAAACAAGTAACCTTTCCTTTCTGATTTATCACCAATACCATATTCATATGACCATATAAAACTTGTGTAATTTGCTTCACTCTCAAACTTTAGAAACCAAGCCTTCACTGTTTGTTTTTTATTTAAATGTTGCTATCTTTCAAGCTACTACAACATGTCAATATGCTATGAACACTCTGAATTTTCCTGTGCAGTGTACTAAATACTTCTATAATCCTTATCAAAACAGCATCATCAGGTCTGTTGAAGAAATGCCCAGCAAACTTGAAAGAGAATGGGTTTATTAGGTTGATATATAAAATGATAAGTGTATTCTATCACAAAGTGAAGTCAGTGTGGGAGGAATCCAGAGTGGGGACAGTTTTTCCTTTCCTGCCTGGTCTTGCGGCCACTCATTTTCAAGTAAATACACAGAGGCTTATATTACTTACAAACCATTTTGCCTATTGCTCAGACTTATTACTATCTAACTCTTACACCTTAAATTAACACATTTCTATTATTCTATGTATCACCATGTGGTGCAGGACTTACTTATTCTTCCACCCCATGCTTCTAGGATCTGCCCCGACTCTCCACTTTTTTCTTTCTATATTCTGTTTGTCTTTCCTACCTAGCTATGTGATGCATTGCCATAGGCTACAGTATCTTCTTGATTACCCAAAAAAACATATTCATAATATACAGAAAGACATCATGCAGTACTCAGGGCAGGAATCTGAGGACAGGAACTGAAGGAAAGTCAATGGAGGAACATTGCTTAATGGCTTGCTCCCCAAGGCTTGCACAGATATTTTTCTTATACAACAGGATAAAATATTATTCAAGAGGTTAAAAAACATTTGTTTATTATCTATGAATTCAACCTTTGCTGGTGCCACAAAACTCCATGGCTCAGCAGTTTGCGTTCTCACAGTTCATGAAGCTAGAGTCTGTCAGAGTTCCAACATGGTTGGTCTTTGGTGAAGGCTCTCTTCACTAACTGTTAATCAAGCATTGCTTCTTTAAATGATGCAAAGCTAAAACTCTCTGATGTCTCTCCTCATAAAAACACATATCTTCTATTAAGCAGGGCTGTGTTCTTGTGACTTTAATTATTTCTTTGGAGCCATTATATCTATATATAGTCAAAGTAGAGATAAAATATCAGTATTTGGTTTGGGGGAAATTTACTTAGCCTTTGTACTGAAACTTAAAATAGAAAAAAAAATGCTTTTGTTTTTGTTTATTCAAGCTACCCAGATTTTACAAACAAGATATTAAAAAACCAAGTCTAGACTGCATACATTAGAACTTTCTTTGATTATTTTTTATGTTTATAGGTGTTTTATCTGCATTTAGGGGGTGATATATTGATATAAATTGTGCAATATATGTATACTTTTGAACCATGTGTGTGCCTGGTATTTGAGGAAGCCATAAGAGAGCACAGATAACCCTGAAATTTGAGTCTTCTGTTAGCTGGCATATGGGTGATTGGAATCAAACCTAGGACCTTTGGAAAAACAGAGCTTTTACCTCTGAACCATCTCTCTAACACTCCATGCCACCCCAGCTAAACACCACATAGAACAGCCTCTTTGTAGGTTTTCTTTAAATGAGGTTTTGTTTTCTTTAACCCTTTGTTAGAAAAGACAATGCTTTGTGCTTACATTTCCCACATCCTAAAAGACAACAAGAAACATGTTTTTTACAAATTGCACATTTTTGTGGGAAAGTCTTGTTTTTAAAGCTCTCTGACCTCTGTCTCTGCCATCAGTATCCTACAGTAAAAATGTACCATCTATAGGCATAAAATAAGCCTTTCAGAAAGTGTCCCTTTGAGGTGTTCTCCCTAGAGATGATGGTACCCCTTTATACCTAGTAGTTTACCTACGTTGCTAGCTTTCCCAGCAACAGCACCCATCATAACAGAGGTCATTTCTGAGTGCTGTGAGCCCTTAGTAATAAATAAAATATGAAAACTGTGGGTCAACATTTCTTAAAGACACATCTCCACAGGTCACTTTGATTTGATGTCACCAGTGCTGTCAGTTCTCTGATTAAACCTAACGGAATACATACCTGATATTTCCTACTTTTCTCAATAGATATACAAGTTCTATTCATAAATGGCCTACTTAAACTAGACGATAAAATAAAAATATCCAAAGCAGTTTTTGTTGAATTGTAATATTTTAACAATAATTTAAATAGTATAATCCACTATGCTTTTTCTTTAATAAAACTACAGTATTATAACCTTGAAATCTTTTTTTCTTTACTCTTTTTGTATGATTTCTGAATTAATGTCCCAAGACTTAGTAATATTTTTTTCTCTTAAAGTTTATCATCAATCAAAATCATTTTTCCATTTCTATGCTTCATGAATTTAAATGCCATTCTAGCAATTGCTGTTTATCTTCTTTCAAATTTGCCTTCATTTTCATTAGCAAGTGCACATTGTATGAATAACAACACATATTTAATTGCACAGAAGTCTGGACTTTAAAGTTACAGTCAAATTTAAATTTAAATTAAGAATATATTTAACTAGAGACTTCCTTGTATGCAAGTATCTTTCTGATGATATCCGCAGTATATTTTGCATGATTTTGTTAATTTTTAAAGTATAGGTAGAAAGGACAGCTGTAATCTCAGGTTAGGTTTCAAAAAGCATATACTTATGTGTTCAATAGGTTGGCAGATATATGTCTGAAAAATCTAAACTGTAGAAATGCACAATTGGGCTGAACACTATTCTGTATATATTTACCTCTCCCAATGTTATCCCTTTGATTTTTTTCAAAAACAATACTACAGAGCTAGATTCTTTTACCATAACAATCTACATATATTTTAAAATGCAGATTCTCAAATCTAAAATAACTTTGAGCTGAGTTGACAGATGTATTGCACCTACTGAATTTGTATCTTTAGAGTCACATAAATCACACACACACACACACACACACACACAGTAATATGAAGAAGAAAAAGAAGCCAGCCATTTTTTCAGGGAGAAATGTCAATAGTGGCAATTTAACAATAAAAATTTTAGAAAGATGTTTAATCACAAAAGCAAATATCTTTGATCATATTGCTGTAGATACAGCTTTCTCCTACATTTGATTTTTGAAAATTCATGCAGCCAAGTTGAGGACATCCATGCTATTAAATCAGCTCTTTCAAATATAATCTATACATTTATATATAAAGATTTACAAATTTCAGCCCCTATTAAGGAAAATTAATTTATTGGAAGTAGGTATAAGAATGGTAAGGGTACTTTCATGTTTAAGATTATGATATCACTCATTGTTCAGTTTATTTCCCTATATGTATGTCTGTATGCATACATAGTTTGGATTGCATGTATATATGTATGTATGTGGTTTAAAAGAGTGTAAGAGCCAGAAGACCAGAATGTGTCTTCAATTTATAGCAGGCCAGTAGAATGCCTGAATGGTTGTCTAAACAAGACCTGAACAATGACACCAGATAACATGTTAATGTGGATGGAAGAAATCTCATAAGGCCCCATCCTTACATTAAAAACTATAAGCAATTAAAGACTGTGAAGAAGGGGGAATCATTATTCTCTAGTGATGAGCTTCCTTATTTAATACCAAGTGGTCAACACTAAACATGTATACTAATGCAACACTAATTGTAGCTCATCAAATTGTATTGCTCACTTACACATGCACCCACACTTGTGACAATAATAATTAAGGAATTTTATTTGAGAAAGAATTGCATGAGGAGAAACAGAGAGACACAGAAGAAGCTAGAGGGAGTGGAAAATGATGTAAAAGCAGCAGTACATATATGAAATTAAAAACAGCAAGTGTTGGAACACTAGTAATTGAAAGAATCAATAAAGAGAGATAAAAAATAATTACTACATTTTAGTGCAGCATTACGGAAGCAGCCTCACAGAATGACAGATTAATAATGTTGCTTTGATTACACAGACATCTCAATAATTGTCTGTTAAAGATCAGTGTATAAGCTATAATGTATTTAAGTATTAAAATTTAAGTTCATTAACAATTTTCACATTTAAAATTTAAATTGAATAAGTATATAAAATGAAGGGAAATTAAGCATAATGTACTAAATCTCTGAGAAAATGGACATGTCTGAATTTTAAGTGGACTGAAAATAAAGCAAAGAGTAAGCAGAAATCTATCAAGCAGGGTAAAATGAATGATCAGTTTTCTGATCTGATGATAGTATAAACGGGTGGCCAGCTTGGTGAAAACCTGCCGTTTGTGCTGACTTTTCTCCATTTCTGTTCCTAACCAAAGATATAGCTAAATTATATAAATCATAACAGTAAATGTGACATTATACCAACAACTCGTCCTTTCAGGGAACAAATTACCATATGTCAGGTGTCATTGACTAGTTCTGTATTGATTATTCTGTTACCTCTATTGCCTTATGCTTAGGAAATTATACTGGGTCTCAGCCAAAGACTAAGAAGTTGAGTCATCACCTTTCAATCTACAAAGTGGTTTCTCATTAATGACATTCAATGTAGTATCAGGACAGAACACTTTTGTAGTGAGATTATGCTGGTAATGCAAATATTTGCCCTACCTATGAGTTTAATAAAAGCTGATTGGCCAAAGGCAAACAGAAAGTGTGGGTGGAGCTACAAGGCTAAGAAAACTCAGGAACAACTCAAAGCAGATACCAGACACAGAGACAGTTGCCAGGCAGAGCTGTCACAGACACAAGGAGGAGACGGCAGCAGACACTGAGGGAAGAAGCTGAAATGCTGCTCTGAGAAAAGGTACCAAGCCACATGGCTAAACAAGATGGGTTATATTGAGAGCAAGCCTGGGCCCTAGGTCAATCAGTGTAAAATTAAGGTAAGCATTTGTGTAATTGTGTGACTCTGTGGGACTGTGAAACTGCAGGTCTGCGGGGCCAAACCTTGAGGTTAAGTCCAGAAAGTCCAGGTGAGAACCTTTTACAATGCATTTTCCTGGGAATTATCATTGTTTTGGTTGTTATTAATACCTCTATTCTTATATACCAGTTAACATTCATTGGGGATCAGTTGGACTTTTCCAGACACTGTTGCAAACTCCTTATATTCTTTTTCATGAAGAACAAAAGACAACTGTTTAACTTTACAGACACTAGAATCTCTTTTAATTCATGTTTGTAGCTTTCTTTAAAAATTGTGAAGGGAGCTTGAACAAGGGGCTACATGGATAAAAAATATGACTTTATTCTTAATAAAAATAGCAAAAAAATTGTGAATGAAGGTTCTGTTTTTGTTTTTGTTTTTGTTTTTTAATATGGGTGAATCTCATATCTGAGAAAGAAGTAATCCCCTAAAACAATGGTGTCTATCATTTGCTTTCTCTCATCAGTTATTAATATTAGATTTTTTCAAACAATCATATTAAAAGTATCCCCAGCATGGGCTGTCTTTCTTTCCATAATATTTAGTTACCTCACATAACAGCCTGTATCAAACATGCTTCCCTTCCTAATTAACTTGTTAGTTTCTTATTACACAGGCATTTGAAGGTACTAATCAAATGTTCTGTTTGTAGTTGTGTTGCATTAACCCTGATTAAGGATGCATTTATCTCTATGAGGATTACATTAAAATGTAAATGCTACAACTGTTGATTGATGCCCAATTACATCAAGTAAAGCAATTACTAGTGAACTGGATCAACTGATAGACATTGCATGTCCTGAATTCACAACTGCATATGTATAGAAATATACTTATTTTTTTAAAGTAACTCTCAATCACAAACAAAGCCTTTTTTTGGTTAATGAGAACAAAGTTTTAAAATTGTATGGAATTTTGATAGATAAAATATTTTCAGTTGTGTAGCGTGGAAACAGGCTGTCTCTGACTGTTTTGCCAGAATTTTGGATCCTATTCCTCAAACTGAGTTACCTTAATAGGAAGGGAGATGCCTCGTCTTACTGAAACTTAATATGCCACATTTGGTTGATATCCTTGGAAGGGCTGCCCTTTTCAGGAGAGAAATAAGGGACTAGTGGAGGGGGTTAGGGTTGTGGGAGAGATTGGAAAAAGAGGAGGGAGAAAAAACTGCAGTCAGCATGTAAAAAATAAATAAATACAAATAAAAATTAGAAACATTTAAAACCAGAACAGTGAATAAAATCAGGTATAAAAGTGGAAAAGCAAAAAATATTATAAACAACAACAACCAAAAAAATCATAAAAGCACTAATTGATAGCATGTTTTATGAAACATCATATATGTCTTTGCTTTCTTCCCCGTGTGACAGATGGAGTTATAGATATTTATTACTCCCAACACAAGCTTTAATTGATGGATAAAGAAAAAAGAAAAAGAACACAAGTTGGGTGGCTTGGGTTCTGGAAGGAGGTGAAGGAGGGGTGAATATGCTCAAAATACACTGAACTCAGTTCTCATCCCAAAGAGTTGGGCTGCTGCAGAAGGTCATGTCTGGGTTGATGGCCCTGTGGGGGCTGGGGCCTGGAGTTGTATCTCTGGGGAGAGTTCTTCCTTGCACCCAGGAAAGCCTCACTCTTCACCATAAGTGTACAGTTCACCTTGGAAGAACATTAGTGCTGGCCCTGTGGTTGTGAATACGAGTGAACCAACCCTGAAGGCACAAGAGCAGAATGATTGACCCTGATCCCCCTTGTCTGCCATTTTGGTGACATGGCTGAGGGAGAGATCTTCTCCCAGTTCTATTCCTTGCTTCCTGAGGCAGGTGAGAGAGATGACCCTTAGGTCATGAGAGTAAGAGAATTAGCCCTGTCTAATACCGGTTACAGCACACAGGAGAGTGAACCCTGCACCTCACCAGGGAAGCACACTAGAGCTGACCCTATTGTCACAGGTGAACCATCCATGAGCACATGAGAGCAAAAGAGCTGACCCTATGCTGTCTCCTATGTTCTCTGAAACAACAGGAAGAGAGGGGTTGGCATTTTTCCTGGGCAAAACATTAGAGCTTGTCCTGAAAATATACATGACGAGGACCGAAATGGCCCTGTTTCCTGTCGGCTGCATTGAATGAGCTAATTGAGGCAGTGCTAAAGAGCTCATCCAGGCAGTGAAGACAAGGAAAAGGTAGTGAGCTGACCGACCCAGCTACCATCCAGGCCCAGAACCAGGTTATGGAGTTATCCCATCCCAACATCTACTGAATCTAAGAACTGTCAGAATATGTGAAGGGGAGGAACCCACAGGTCTAAAAGAGTAGGATCTCCATGACACAAGACAACAAGAGAATATCCAAGAAGAGTTCCAGGGACAGCCCATTATCAGTGATATAGGAGAAACCAGAGACCTCAAGCAGGACCAATGACTCATGACAATGAACACTTGCAAGTGAAGATGAACAGACTAACAGATAAACTGAGTCTCAACAGGCTAGACTACAGTTTCAACAAGGTTCTTTTTTGTTGGTGGTGGGGGGAGGAGTTCAGTTTTTGCTTGTTTGTTCTTGTATTTGCTTTGTTTCTTTGTTTTGTTTTGGTTTTTCTTTTAAATTTGGTTTTGTTATGGGAGAGGATATTGCAAGGGCAGAGGGTAGATTCCAGGGTATAGAGCTATCAGATCAGATTCATATTTGATCAGAATGAATGATGTGAAATCTACAAAAAAAAATAAAGTTTTTTTAAAAGAAAATATTCATAAGATTAAAATAAAACTGGTTCGGACTTGTTTTTTTTTTTTAATTTTAGTCAGGGATAACATTTATTGAAACTTGGAACACATAATACTATTCTGAAACACATAATACTATTCTGACTAACTTGTGGCAACCCTTCTGCTTCTACTGGACTTAATTACAGACATAAACTACATAAACAAAACAAAAATTAATACATTATATGATATGCTTTCATTTCAGTGTTATTTCACAAATTTGCTTTTTCTTGTTCTGAATTTGCATATTATATTTTAAATTTTTTAAAATTTATCAAATATATTCTTTACAGAGTTTACCATATTTTAATTTTCATTGTGTGCTTTCTTTTACTTCTTATGTAGAAAAATAATAATGAGTAAGGTATACTCTTTCCATTTACAAATGAATTGTGATGATTGTCTCCAGCCAGCCCAATCACTCTTCTGAAATATCACTTTTTTATGATAAAAATATTTAAAATTCTCTTTTTACATCTTGAGTTATAAAATCCATGACTGTTATCTATAGGTGCTCTATTGTATATAAAACTGCTTTTTCCAGTTGTAACTTAATAACCATTGCTCAAGCTTTTTCTATGCTCTGTCCTTCAGCCTTGTCCTACTGGTCTGTTGTAACTACCATTCAACCTTTTAAAAAGACCTTACCATGTATTAGTATATATAGTCTTTACACACATACATACATACATACATACATACATACATGTATGCATATATAGTCTTTACTATATGTAAAGTTATATATATTATATATGCATTATAATTATATATTAGTATATATACTAATATATATTAGTATGTATATATACATATATATTATGTATATAACACATATATACATGTGTATATGTATGTATACAAATTATTAGTTATGTCTATGTGTATGTATCTGGTGAGGATATGTGCCTTTATATGTGAGAATAGTGCCTTCAGAGGTCAAGGGAGCAATCAGTGTTCTAGAGCTGGAATTGCATGCAGTTGTGAGTTGCTCTCTGAGGGTACTGGGAACTCTCTAAGAGCAGAATTAACTTCTAATTGCTTATCTTTCTCTAATCCCACTATTCAATTTTTAACTTTATTTGTTCATTTCTCAAGACAGAGTTTCTTTGTGTATCTCAGGATGTTCTGAAACTCAGTCTATAGACCAGGCTGACCTTGAACTCAAAAAGATCTATCTGCCTCTTCCTCCTGAGTTCAGGGATTAAAGGCATGTACCACCACATCTGGCTTCAACTTTTAACTTTATAATTGACTTTTGATTTAATTTTACTTAATTTTTGAAAAACTCTTTTACATGTATGTATTGCATTAAGGATATTTATTCTCATGCCACACTCTCAAATTTGTTTCTCATACAATTATACTTATATTGTCATTTCATTTATACATGTATGATTTTGTGACTATGAAATTGTAGGAACCACAAATAAGAGGAAATATGGCATGTGCCTTTCTGAGACAGGCTTCATTTGCTTAATAAAATGATCTCTGGTTTCATCCATTCTCTGCAAATGACATAACCCCCTTCTTTTTTATGTCTGAAACAATTCCATTGTGTGCAAATACTACGTTTTTCTTATCTACACCTTTGTTTGACAACCCCACAAATGAGTAAGAATATGTATTATTTGTCGTTTTGTATTTAAGTTGTTTCACTTGATGAAATCTGGTTCCATTCATGATCTTACAAATGAAAAGTTTTCAGGTTTTATAATCATATAGCAATCTGTGATACTTTTGTACCAAATTGTCTTTTCCGTTTTTCATTTGATAGATACCTTTGTTTCTGCCATTTCTTAGCTATTGTGAAATCTCTAGTCTATGTACTGAGATGTGGTACTGATTTTATTTCTTTTGAAAACATGTCCAACAGTTGGATTCCTGAATGCATGACAATGGCAGTTCTTTTTTAACTTTCAGGAACATCTTACTGTTTTTCATAAGAAATGTCATAATTGCATATAAGCCATATCTGAGACTGTAGAATTTCTCCAAAACCTTCCTGACAGTGTCCGTAATATTTTGATGTTTGTTGTGGTGGGATGGTATCTTATTGTAGTTTTAATTTATATTCTTTTGTTGGTTAATAAATTGATATATGTATATATAGTTGATATATTCATTGATTCATTTCAATATATTTATGAATATATTTACAAATCTATATGTATACATACATACTTTTAGAAATATCTGCTTAATAATGACATTTGCTCATAAACTCATATTAATCTTTTTCCACAGGTACACATTGAAAATATTTTCTTCCTTCTGTAAGTTGTCACTTCATTTGTTACCTGCTCCTTTTTTCGCAGGAGTTTATTTTTTTATTGTGATAATCATTGTTTTGCTAACTCTGCTTTTGTTTCCAAAGTTGCTGTACTCCCTGTGCAATGCAATCTCTAAAGATTTTCCCTGTATTTTATTCAAATATTTTTACTTTCTCAGTTAATAAAATTTAAGATTTTGATATATTTCCAATTGTTTGTATTTGGTAAGAGACAGAGATTCGCTATCAATCTTGTGTAAATTGGAAGCCCAATTCTCGCAGCAGCTATCAGAAAAACTATCTTCCAATTCATGGTCTTAGAATATTTTTCAAGAAGCAGTTGGCTGAACATGTCTAGGCATACTGTTTGGCTCTCAGCTTTATTCATTGGTATGTATGTCTGGGTTTATATCAATACTGTAATATTTTGATTACCACTGTGTTATAGCATTATATGATGTCAGGTAGTTTGAACCCTGAACTTTCTCATTTTCAGGACAAATTGCTTTGTGTATTTGAGGTCTATTGTAGTCCATGTGCATATTAGAATTTTCTTTAACTTCTATGAAAGAGGATGCTATTTTGATTGAAATTTCATAAATTCCATAAATACATAAAGTGTGTAATATTTTTAAAGTAAAAGTTTTTCTAAGTCATAATCTCATTTTTGTTTTTTTTCTTTTTTATTATGAATAAAGTCATATTTTTTATCCATGTATCTTCTTGTTCAAACTTCCTTCCCCCTCCTGTCCTTCCATTAATATCTTTCATCAGACTTCACTGATTTTCATCCCCACAGTTAAATTTTCTCCTGGTTTTCCTCTGTTTTGTAATAACTTAGCCTCATCAGGATTTCTTTGTTGGTACTCTGCTTAGCGCTATGAGCGAAAGTTGCTGAGTGAGGATAGCTGATTTTAATCTTATGCTTTTAGTAATTAGCTCTTTTTTCATAATAAAAAGTTATTAATTTATTTTATATCCTGGCCACAGTTTTCCTTCCCTTCTGTCTGTCCAGTCCTTGTCCAACTCCTTTTGCCATCATCTGATACAATACTCTTCTGTTTCTGTTCTGGAAGTAGCATCTCTCCCTTAATTAGCAATAAAACACGATATGTTTCTGTATATAAAAGTACAGATCTCTCATGAGTATTAACAAAACATGGCATATCAAGTGGCAGTATGACTATACACATCTTCATGTACTAATACTACACAAGGTGACACAGTCTGAGGAATGAGACCCCAAAAATTCTGTAAAAGATTTTGAAACAACCCCTGATTCCAATGTTAGGAATCCTACAATTAGAACAAACTACACAACTGTAAGATATATGTAGTGTGCCTAGGTCAGTCCCATGCAGGTTCCCTGGTTGTCAGGTCAGTCTCTGTAAACACATGTGGTCCCAGGTTAGTTGATTTTGTAAGTTTTTTTGTGCTGTTCTTGACACCTCTAGCTCCTACACCTCTTCCTCCTCTTGTGTAGGATTCACATAGAATCATAATATTTGAGAACTTAATATTTTATGCTGTGTGCCTATAAAATACAGATATTAAACAACACCTGCAACAGAAAATGAGTTCTTTATTCATAAGCACTATTACTAAATGTACAGTTCATGATTTGAGTGATTTTATTTTATTTTGTCAAATTAATTTTTTTCTTTTTTTATTATTATTACGAACAAAGAAGTCACATTTTCTATCCCTGTATATCCTTATTCAAGGTCCCTTCCCCCCCCCACCACATCAGGTCATTCTCTCTTCTCCACATCTCTCCTTCCCCCCCATGGGCAGGCGGTCCCAAGGTCCCAAGGTCCCAAGGTCCCAATATTGCTTAGTTCAGCCTCCACTCCTGGCAAATCCAGTTTTCTCCCCCCAACATCAAGACTGAGTCAGGTGTTCCTCTAGGGGGAGTGGGATCCAAGGTGTCAGTCCAATGTGTTTCCGATCCCAAGCGGATTTTATGCAATTGAGGTCATGTCACCTGCAATCATGAATGGCTTCCTTCCACTCCTATTTTTAGGTCTTTTATTTTATTTCCTTATCTGGATGTTTTTGCTTAAAAAAATCTATTGCCATGTATAAAAGAGAAACCATGAGAAGCAACATTCTTGGCTTATTTCACATCTAATTCACTATCACAATGTTTATTTTTAAATTTTTTTTTATTTTTCTACTGATTTTGTTCACTTCTCCCTATGGTTCATTGTTCCATATTATGAAATTATACAAAGCAATAATTTTGTATTTTATGTATATGTCTTGTATTTCCTTTGCTGGTGACTGAACAATTTATTTAAGAGAGTAAGAATTAAGGTATGTTAATATTAATACAAGAGCTCGCATTTCTTCTATAATGCTTTTGATGTGAAGGTTTGTGTTTTCTGCAGTCTTGAATCTGTCTTTGAGGTTTTTCCATACATAGCTCTTTGCACCACTGATTTCAAATTATTTTAGCAACATATTGTGAATGTTGGTTGTCCAGAAGTTTTTCTCAGTATCTGTTCTCATGTCAGCATGGGCCTTTATCTGTGCTGGTCTTCCTCCTGGAGTTTACTTGGCAGTGAACTTGGCACTTGATCATCTGATGGAGAAGACTGCAGTGAGTTGTTTCTTGATGTTCTGATTAAAACTCTGTTGTAGCCGATTGCTGACTTGTTCATTCATGAAAGCATAATCAACTTGTGTCCCTGATTCTCTTCTAGCTTGGTTTATG
Organism: Sigmodon hispidus; assembly: GCA_004025045.1. Classification (NCBI taxonomy): domain Eukaryota; kingdom Metazoa; phylum Chordata; class Mammalia; order Rodentia; family Cricetidae; genus Sigmodon; species Sigmodon hispidus. The sequence goes on along the minus strand of PVIH01005136.1, from coordinate 65,081 downwards.
GAACAAGCATGTATTCTTTTCTATTTTCTCCATCTTAGTGCTCTCTCTCTCTCTCTCTCCTCTCTCTGTGTGTGTGCATGTGTGTGTGTATGTGTATGTGTGTTTCTTGGCTACTCTAAAGGCTGAGTCCTTATAATCATTGTATTAGTGTTTTTGAGAGGTTTGGAGGAGATGGAACAAAGGGCAGAGAACAGGTGAATGTCTTCCATAGAATTTGTTATTCTCTTTTTCAAGTCCTGCCACTAAGCAACATTTCAACATTTCATAAGAATCTGGAGAGTAAAAATAAAAATCTCACAAGATGTGCAGTCCTTTTGTAGTCATTCTCAGCATCAGCTGCCTTCAACTCTGCCATCATTCTAACATGAGTTTTCTTAGTGTCATCCTGTATTGTCTTGAGTAATCAAATGATTCCCTCTCACTTATTACCAACACCTGTGTCTCCTAGACACAGTGGCTTATCAGTGTGATGGGAGAAAACACACTGTCACAGACAAGGAATACTAGTTATAGTTAGTTGGCACAGACATGAAAATTACTGTGTTCAAGGCACTGGGGTGGGAGGATTGTAAGGTCACTATAAGTTTTTTTTATATACTGAAACTCTCTCTGCCTCATAAAAACTAAATACAAACTAATTATGACTTGTAGCTTATCTGATTTCTTTTTTTAAATGTACTCACTTTTTATTTGTAATTTTCTTTATAAATATATATATGTATATATATATATATATATATATATATATATATATTGTTTGGAGATTTTACACCATGCACACCATCTACCTCAATTATCAGTCCTCTCAGATTCATACCCACTCTTATGGTCTCCCCATTTACAAAAAATGCCCATTCATGCTGCTCATTTACTTACTGGAACATAATTAAACTCCCTGTGGCAAGACCCTTAAAGAAAACAAGTTGCTTTCTTTGAGTGGCTGCTATTCTTTCCAGGTACTAATACCCTCCAGGGAAAACTAAAGATTACATGTGAAGGACCTTGCATCCCACATTAAGGGCATGTTGAGAGGGACCTTGCTGGTGACCATGGCAAATAGGGAATAAAACAACAGGGATGTGAGAATGAAAATTCTTGGTTCAGATTGACTATGTCAACCTGGATCAAACCTGGGAAGTCTGATGCCAAGTGTTTTATTGACAGAATATTTTAAACCCTAATAATTTGGTAAAGTGTTTTCTGGTATAATACAATCTCCAGTGCACTAGAAACCATAATTACATTGAAACTCAACTCAGGGTAAATGTAATTCTTCCAAGAAGATGGGCTTTAGAGATGAGATACCTGTACTAGTTTAAAGGCCTGGGGAATAATTTAGCTTGGTTTTGGTGTTACAGATAGTTGGGGAAGCTTCTGAATTTAGCAGTAAATTAGATTATAGATACTTCTGGCCCTGGTTGTTTGCGTTTGATATGACTTGGCCCAGCAGATAACACAAATCACCAGGCTATTACTCATTCCCAAATCACAGATTTCTGGCTGGTATATAATCCTGAATATTAATATTTCTAGTTTACCTAGTGATGGGTGAGTAGAAGGACTTTTGTATTATGCTCTACATAACAAAAGTAATTTGAAATCATATAATTTATTAGTTATGAAATAGCTTTAAAAAGAAAATAGTTAAACAACATAAAAAAACAGAAGTACACTGCCTCTGGTATATGTGCTCTGCCAGGAATTGTGTTGGTCTAATCATTGAACATAAGATTATGGTTAAGTTTTATAACAGTTCCACTTTACAGATACAACATGAACTCCCTGAAGATGAGAAACCTGCCAAGACAGCCACGAAGTAATTATGTTTGGAGCCTTATCTGCCTAAATGGGAAGTACTGAATGGGATGCCAGTGTCCACAGCTGTTACCTAACATGCATTAAAAATGGGGAACAAGGAAAGAAATCAGCAACAAGGTTTTATTAAAACATTTACAGATAGTAAAGAAAATACCGCTGCCAAATTTGTTAGGAAATCATACAGTAAGATTTTACTCATTAGAACCGGAAACACATGGGATTCAATGTAGGGCCAGAATTATAGTTTTAATACTTAACTTCTAAAGGAGTTGAAAAACTCCCTTTTTTATCCCAAGAAGATGAAAAACAAAGAGGTAAAATGACATACATACTACTATTGCTTTATGTTCTGCCTTCCAATGCACATACAGCCCTAAATGTATAAAGATACTGGAAATGAATTTAGATATTTCCCTGTTCTGATATAGATCCACATAGAAGACAAGCTCTGGTCATGCTCCTGAGGGGTTATCTAGCTATATTTTCCTCTGATCTGTGGGTTATAAAAGCCTTAGAGTGCTGCACACAAGTCTTAATGGATCATTTTGGTGGTAGTTTAGAAAACAAAAGTGCTAAAAGAAATGTGGAAAGTTTAGTCACAAAGAACAGTTTGTGTTCTTACTTAGAACAAGACCAAGGTTGAAATTAAAGATAAGAGACTAATGGTTGGGTAAAGGAAATTTCACAACAGTACAGAATTCACTGTGTGCCATGATTGCTGTTCCTACTCTTATGAAAATCTACAGTAAGAGAGCAAACAGTGTAACCTAAATATGGGGAAATGTGCAGTTTGGCAGGAAAATTTGTATGAGAAAGATTAAAGTTATCAGCAAGGCATGTTGCAAGACAGTTGTAGTTGTTTAAAGAGATTAACACCATTAAAGAGAAACCTGGTGCTTGCAGAAATACTAGGAAAAAGTGCCTTGAAGGCAAGCAAGACTTTGCCATAGAAGTCTCCAGTTTGTAAAATGCATATCCATTTGGAAGTGAGAATGCCACTGGAGTGTTCTCTGACTCAAATCCAACTGCCTAGTGAAGTGTTTCCTGAGAGTCAGCCTGGAAAGCAAACAAAGACCAATGTATTATAGCCTAAAGAAGCCAACCTACATTTGGATAGTAGAAGAACTTGGCAGCATTATCCATTGGAACTGTTTTTGAAAATATAAAAAATACAAGATTGAAGATGCCATGGATTCTTGATTCACAGTTTCAGAGAACTGTTTAAGCCAAGCAATGGTGCTAGAGTCCATGCAAGGAGTCTGAGAGGCCATTGTATACATCTATGCTGAAAAAGTATAAGTTTTAGTAGAAACCTCAAGTTGTTGGAGATACCAGGACCTTGGTATATCTACCAAAGTTGCAGGCTTTAAAGAGACCGATCCCTCAGAAGAAGCAAAATGTATGTTCCAGGATGCAGAGAAGTATTGATGGGCTATCTAAGCTGATTGAAACCTAAGTCATTTGTCAAGAGCACTAGATGCTGAACGTTGTGTTACATTAATTGGTTTGATCTGCAAGGTTTCTCTTTTCTTTGCTCTGAATGTTTTTTGCACTGACTTTTCAGATCCAAAGGGAACCCCAGTTCCCCCAAGGCAATGGACAGCCCAAAGATAACAACTTTTTTCAGCTCAAGTTGGACAGTAGAAGGAACAGCATTCCTCCTGAACTTGTGAAACAGATAGGTTTCTGTCCACTAGGAAGAGCCACATCCCTGTTGGCATGGACCTATGGTTGATACCAAAACATATGCTAATCCAAGGTTCTTCAGGTCCTTATTAACATGTACAAAGTCACTGGTCCCTCAAGCCCTCTCCCCAGTTGCCTCCAACCTCTCCTCTGTTCCAGTTCAAAGAATTTCTTTTCCCTCTTCTGTAGCTACTATTTTTTTCATTATAACCCTGATGTTTTTCCTACTCTGGTTCCTGAGAGAAATAGCCCAGACCCTTGTCCTTTGGTCCCTCTTCTCTTTGCTCTACTTAGCTAGACATTACTACTTTGGCTTTCCCCCAGAGAGTCAGCCTATTCTTTCTCTTATATTCATAATTAAAACAGCCACCACAACCATGGGTCTGTCATTTCAGGAGTTTCTCTGAGCCCTTGCTTACCCCCCCCAACACTTTGTTTTACAGTTGGACTGTTTAATATGTGTCATTGATTTTCAGAAATTTGTAATTTGTTTTAATTGTATAATAACTAATAGTTAAACAATTGTTGTAAGTCTTAGATGAGACATAGACTATGGACTTTAATAGCCTGATGAACTTTCATGAGAATGAAGCTGAACTTAGTACCTGTTGACTTATGAACTGTCTATGAGTCTTTAAGACAAATATCAGAATGCTATAATGTACATTAGCATAGTTTTGTATTGAGCTGATAAATTAGTGTAGCTATGATGGTAAATTTTCATAGTCAAGTTGATGTGATTTAGGATCATCATAGAAGAAAGTCTCTGGGCATACCTGTGAGAGGTTATCTACATTGATTTAACAGAGGTGAAAAGACCCATCCTAAAGGTGGGTAAGAACATTTCATGAACTGCAGTCCTAGACTAAATAAAAAGAATTAAGGGAGTTAAGCAGTGGCATGCATCACTCTGCTTCCCATCTGAATTTATCTTGTGGAAAACACCTTCATACTCCTAAGATCTCATCTCTCCTGACTGACTGAATGGACTTCCTCTAGAACTAAAGCCCAAATAATCACATTCTCTTTTGGCTTCCTTTAGTCAGATATTTTGCTGCAGCAATGAGGGAAGTAACTAATACAGAGAAGCAAACGCAAACTAGTTGCAATCCCATGAAGCATAGCATTATACTAAAGGTCTAGTTAGGTTGCTTGTATAATACGTGCTTAGAAATATACTGGTATAATCTCAACATTTTTAAAAGTAAAATCTCACACTCCTTCTAAATCTTACATAGTTTTTAAGCTAACAATTTCAGTGTTTCTATTCTGCAAATGAACAAATTTAGAAATGTCTTCACTGCCTATGGAAATCAAATTGCTTATTGGAAAAGATACTTTACTGGATGTTTTTTTCAATGTTATATTTAGGGGAAAATACACTGAGATATCTTAACATGTGAATATTTTCAGCATGCAGAAACATCTTGCCATTACACAAAGGATTTTAAAAAGAAATGAATCCCTGGTTTACCAAGTTAAAATATCAGGAATCATTTCTGGTGGCGTGATGACCTCTCAGCATGACATGGACATTGCTGTCTTGAAATCAGAGCACAGTACATCTTTACAAAATTGGAACAAGGATAACAGGTCCAGAGCTCATGAGGCAGCATACACAATGCATGGGGCTCTTCTTCCCTGAAACTATATAGCAGGAAAAGGTTGTGAAATTTAAAAATAAAGAGTGCAGATGAGAATTACTAAAATGTCTCCAAGGTAACCTGGATACCTTTCTCTCCCATAAGAAAGAACACTCAGTGAGGAACTGTTCATCTAGTTTGCAGCTTTGAGTGGCTATGACTTAGCCATAGTATCACACTAGACCCAGTACCCAACTCAAGCAACAGATATGACAGATGCTAAAGGCAGAATCAAGCTAAGTAGATAGGTCTGGTCCATCGGAGTTTTTGAAGGAGAGGTATATTGTACCTAGATATCCTGTTCTAGGATGAGGATGCAGAATGACTCAGAAAATGACTGTGGATTTTGGAAGGCTAACTAAAGTAGTGCTTCCCATTTATACCACTGTATCTATCATTGCTTTTTAAAGAAATAATCAATACAAGTGACAAAATCTTTTTATGTTGTACTGTAATTTGCTAACATTTTTACTTAGTTGTTCCTTACATATTAGGTCCTTAGATCAACTGGCCTTTTGTTGGATTGATGAATGGCGGGCATTCATAGATCCTTCTTAGTCTCAGTACAAAGGTTGTATTTATATATCATATAATGGTTGAGTGCTATTTTTTGGATTTATACACTGAAGTATGTATAAGCACACCTAAAGGAGCAATAATGAGAAGTTAGCTCTCAGAGAGTGTAAGAGCCAAACACAACTATAAAATTTTGGAAGCTTTTCATTGGATTTGTCCCAGATGACATCCAGTACAATGAACAACAACAACCAAAAAAAAAAAAAAAAAAAAAACCCTACAGCAATCTGTAGCTGTAAGCATTAAAACAGTGATTAAACAGTGTGCAAAATACCCTGCAAGGAGCTGAAAAGATATGCTCAGGGTAATAAAATCCAGTGCTAATTTTTTTCATGTAAGCTATCAGTCAGAAAGGCCACTGGAGCTCGCAAAACAATACAAACTTTTGCTACTGTTGTTGATTACCCACTACAAATAAATGGAAAGAAACTGTTCTTGAAGACTACTCATGATCTGCCTTCAAAACAATGAAAAAAATCAATCTGTACTAAATTACATGTTTCCTCCATAAAAGACTAGTTTTCTTAGTGCCAGAAGCTACTATGCAGACTTCCTTAAGAGAATTGCCTCCTAAGATCCTAGTCCTCCTACTTAACTGCATACCTTACATACCACGTTACCAATGCACCAGGCAAAGGACAATGTTGCTAGAATAATGGCACAAGTATAAACAATGTAAACAGCTACTATCTGACTAAGTTTGAAGTCTTTTAAAAGAAAGGAATTTATGTCTGGTAATGTCAGCATAACCAAAAGCCTGTGGCTGTGGAAGTCACAGAATCTAGGGGGAAGCTGTTGTTATAGTCTTTTTTACTAGGCACATAAGGTACAAATATCAAATTACCTTTTAAACATATGTAAGTAAATTCAAATTCATAGATTATTTCTGCTTTGGGTCTTGATCAGCAAAAGTTCCCTTTGCAGTGAATGGGGGTTGTGTGATTATTTATAACTAGCTAAACTACTGAGAGTTAGTGACTGTTGTCTTGGTGTTCTTAGATGAGAAATCTGTTTTACCTCTTCCAAGTCTCAAGGATTATCACAGAAGAGGGAGTTAAAAGATGGTAAAGTTGGAGAAAGAGTAGAATGTTTCAGACCTCTGTCCTATGAGCATGGCATAGTCATTACGGTTATGAGTAGCTATATAGTGGTTATAATTATCCACATAAAATGTCAAAAAACAAAGACCACTAATGTTTCATCATGGAGGGTGGTGGGAACTCATGAAGGACAGCATTTGATGGAGAAGAACTCATCCATTTATTTATTCCCAAAGACTTATACATGGTTTCTACAGTGGTATACCTTCCTAAGTATTGTCCATACTCCTCTAGAGAATCTCACCCTTACTTCTGTCTTTAATCTAACCAAATATATTAGTTCACTAAACTAAGTTTGAATGGAATGATACTTTTGTTTGGTATTTGTGGTGTTGTGTTATATATTTAATAAAACCTGAAATATCCAGAGACAGCACAGTCAAAACTAAAGCAGACAGCTAAGAAATTTCTTGATCCTTGAGTCCAAGGACAAAGAGCTGGGATTCAATGGCACACACCTTTAATCCCAGCACCAGGGAAAGCCTAGGAGGTGACCTGCACCCCTAATCCCATAATTCCAGAGATAGAAATTCTGTGTTTCTGTGAGTTCAAGGCTGGCTACCAAATAGAGTAGCACATACCTTTAATCCTAACCTAGATGGGATACAGCTGAAGAGAAGGGTATTTAAGGTCACATAGGAAACCAACAAAGGAGAAGCGACCAAGAGTGAGGCTGAGGAAGTTGAAAGACAGCTGGGTGAGATTTATCTGTGGTGTTTCCTCTCTTTGATATTTCAGCCTTTCCCTGATATTTACTCTGAGTCTCTTTCATTACAATCTAAATTTGTGTTATAGGTATTATTTCCCTACCTGGGGTAGATAGACATGTGTTCATCTTCTCAGAAAACATCTAAAAGAGTGAGAAATTCTAATATTTTTTCTTATTATCATGTGTAACACATTGGAAATTGTCTCCCAAAAGATATTCATATTCTAATCTCTGGAGCTGCTGTACTTTGCCTTATGAAAATATCTTTTCACATACTATTAACTTTCTGGATATGGGGAGATGATCATATATGGTTCAGGTAGTCATCTGCTATTCTTCCAAGAAGAAGGCAGATGGATATTTTATATATTTTATATGGGGGGGACAGAGAGGGAGGAGGAAGGAAGAGAAAGAGCACATAAGGTATACAGACATAGAGATGCTCATCTTAAAGATTGTGGTCAGAAGCCAAAAAAGGCTGCCAGGTTCTAGAAGACAGAATGGACAAATCAAATCTCTAGTGTTTCCTTTTGTGTAGTACTGAAAATAACTTAACTCTGACACAATCTTCTGACCTCCACAATTAGAAATAATGCATGCATACATACATATACACATATATACATGCATACACAATATGTAGCATTTCTTTGAAGCATCAAATGTATAGCTGCTTGTTACAGCAGTTTTAGAAAACAAAATCACTCCTAAAAATTTCCATGCAATTAAAGCATGGTCACCGATCAGTGCCACTAAAAACATGACTGTCTCAAATGCCTGTGACACTGGTCAGCCTTTCTTCTGCTAAGGAGATGATGGTAAAAGCTTAGGATTTGTATAAAATCAGCCATATTAGTATCACCTGATAGGACAGGCAGTTATTGCAGTTTGCTTAGCTCAAGAGTTCCTGGACTTTTAAGAAAGAAAAAAATCATATTCTTAGAAGAGTAGTTAAATGGCTATACTGCTCATGCCATTTCAAGGATGTTTGTCCTGTGAAAACCTCTGAGGACAACATTTTCTGTTTCTGTTAATGCAAATGTATTGCAATATGTTAATCAGTATGTTTTTATAGGCTAATATACTACACAACAAGCATGAAAGCCTCATTATGTGAAATCTCATATGCTGTGATAGCTGCCACACATGACCTCATGAAAAGTATTCCAATGACAGAATAATTAAGGAATAGAACAACACAGCTGCCACTTATTAATTTGAGTTCAAATAATTAAAATAATTTAAGCTTGATGTTTCTATTTTTTTACTTATGGTCAAGAATGGTTTTACAGAGATAGATAGCTAAGCAGCAGGTCTAGCTCCCAGTCCAGCTGAAAAGAGAGAGAGGAGAGTATATATGAGCAAAGAGATCAGGATCATAAGGAAGAGACCCACAGAGATAGCTGACCAGAGCTTTTGGGAGCTCACTAACTCTGAAGTAATCACTGAGGAACTTTCATGGAAAGGAACTAAACCCTCCAAAAGTAGATGATAGTCCAATTATATGGGCAGTTTGTGGAGCCTCTTGCAGTAGAAACAGAGTACATTCTAGGTGAATGAACTGACATTTTGGAGGCCATTACCAACAGAGGAATGATGAGAATAAACTTAGTTCAAGAAAACTCATTTTGTATTCTAGTAGCCATAGAGATAAAATAGAGTTCAGTTTCACATTCCTGGCAGGGGCTTGCCCAGTTCCAAGAAAAAATAAGCTAAGCACTATCTAAGGACACCTGGATGATCCACCTCTAAGGCAGTAAAAACCTGCCAGCCACAACACCTAGGTGGGGTCCAGGAATGTTAAGCTGTAAAAAGTATCTAAGCTTGAGTTCATTCACAGCACAGCTGAGCCCTTGACTCCAAGTAACCCTGCCTTGTGGTTTTTTACAAAAAGCTGTGTAACTTGGGGTGCTCAGCTCTTCCCTGCACCACACCCATGCCGTACAGAGAACAAGCTCCCTGCTGGCTTCTGACAATGAACCTTGCTGTTGCATTTCGGATATCTCTGTCTCTGGTGGTCTCTCTGGGTGAATGAGATTCAGGCATTACAGGAACATCTAATTTGGCCTTAATATTTTGTGGAGGAACTTGAACCTACCTCAACTGGATATGCCAGACGAATTGACTCACCTTTATATTCCTTACCTTCTGTGGGGAATGGACGGGAAGATGGGGTGGGAGAAGGCTGAGGGAGAATTAGGATGAGGGGAGGGAGGAAGCAGTTGTAGATGTGGAAAAAACTTTTTAAGTCAAAAAAAAAAATAAAAAAAGAAAAAAAATGGCTTTATCTCTTCCTAAGAATAAATGGGTCTTAGTTCAAGTTCATTTGATAAAATGAATAACAGTCTACAATAGATATTCAAACATATGGAGTCACGTTATTGCAGTGTAGTGAAATCATACCTGCTTATCATTCAAGAAAAAGTAAAATATATTTATGTACATATGATAGTCATTCCTTATGAACCTTCTACTATAATATCATGTAAATCTTTCAATTATATTTGAAACTAAGTAGACAACCTAAGACAATTTACTTCTCTTGTGAAGATAGGCTAGAAACTAAATGTGATGAGCAAAAAAGAAATCTTATTTTAAAATCACATAAGTACATCTTAGAGTCAAAAGGTCCAAGCAGCATGAGAAAATATAAGAGAATAGAAGGGACAATGATTCTTAATGAAAAGTACAGCTACAAACTCCAAAATCCCTCCTTTGTACTCAGTGACTAGAAGATCTGTTGCTAAACCTTATTCACAGCTTTTCTGTCTGTCCTTGTTATTTCTTTACCTTTAACACCTCTAAGCTCACTTGCCTTACCCTTGGCTTCCTGCCTCTGTCTGAAGGCACTCTCCTCTGGATGGAGGACAGGGAGCCACAGTCTTCTACTGCTAAGATTGACTAACTCCTTGCGCTCTAACTCGAAACTGAAACTCCATCTCTCCATTTCCCATTCTCCATTTTCTTTTTCACACCTCCTAGCTGCCTTCCTTGTTCTTACTCTGTAACTCTAATTTTCCTTGTGTTCCTTTCTGACTCTATTTCAAATGTATTTTATCTTTTAATTCTCTCTCTCTCTCTCTCTCTTTCTGTGTGTGTGTGTGTGTGTGTGTGTGTGTGTGTGTGTGTGTGTGTGTGTATGTAAATGCTTGTAGGTAAGTATATAATTGTGAGGCCCAGAACTGTTAGATTTTATGCAGCTGGAGTTACAAACATTTGTGAATTGGGCTTGGGTCATTCATTCAAAGAGAAATGCTGCTTTATTGAAGCTCCATATCAGGCTTATGTTTGGACTACCAGGGGAAAAGCATAGCCAGAAATTACCCAGGTGGTTGGAAAACAATTGACTTCAGATAAACAGTCCAAACTTCCTCTACCAAACCCCACAGGCTGGAAGGCAAAAACATACAGAGAATGCAGCTAGCAATCCACAAGCCTGTGTTTAAGGCTCAGAATGTAAGGAAAGATCAATGCAGGGCCCTACACAATGGTATAGGTCCTTGCAACCAATCTCAGGAATTTTGAAAAATAATACATGCTCTTAACTTCGGAACTATCTCTCTAGCCCACTGATCCACAAACCCTAAGTCCATTTTATATTCTGTTTATCTATGAAACAAAGAAACTGCAACAGTTACTCTAGTAATAAATGTGATCAAACAGAGAGAAGATAACACCATTGACATACACTCTGGATTATTAACAGTTGGCTGATGTTTGCATGTTTCTGCTATTATTGTTTGTAACTAAATTTTTACAAAGCTTTTAGTACATCCTGACACCTTTTACATGGAACGTTAACTATGGAGTAGGATGAAACTTGCTAAAGTGTGTTATTCTTATCTTTGCAAAATTTAAAGCTTCTGGTAAAAGTAAAAGAAGTGTTTACTTAAATTGAATTATACACTGTTTTTGATTGGTGTGTACTCTGCTTGTGTTATGGAGGAGAGATCTATTAGTGCCATCTTAGCTTATTGCTGTTTCTTCATTGAGAACATAATATATGCAGAAAACATCATAATCTGAAAGGTATCCAATTAGAACATGTACAAACAAGAAATGTTCTACATACTGGTGGTATCTTAGGTCTCTTTATTTTAAGCATTAGAGTCAGTCTTTCTTTCATTAATCACCACAATCAAATGACTGTTTTATTGATTATAGTCACCATTGCCTAATAATTTTTCTGTAATTATATATGAAATAAATCTAGTACTTGTGATCTCTTTTTGCTTCACATGAGTCTGTTTCATTTCTCCAAGAGGGGGATGAATAGAAATATCTATTGATTACTAATAAAATCTTCAGGTAGGACATAGATAGTGTGAACATTATTACATCTTCTAAAGATTGAATTCTGTCCTGTTCTTCTAAGTATTTTTTTGTTTTTAGTGTATCCCAACTGAAATTCAATAATGTATTAAAAAATAAACATTTTTATCTCAGTTCCTCAAATTGCACAGCTGTCATTAAAATGTGATAGCTATAGATTTAAAACATCATTGCATAACTCTGATAAGGAAACAAAGTGGTTCTCATGTACCGATCATGAAAATAAATATTTGTTCATTATAGCAATGATCACCATTGCCAAGAAATCAAAACAATTCAAATATCTGTCACTTAAATAGAAAACTATTTTGTAAGGGAATTTGTTATAATTCTATTCAACCATAAAATGAACACAATTCTGTCATCTGTGGCAACACATGGACACGGGGGAAAAAGTACACTTACATATCTATTTAAGTACAGATTCATAGATAATGAGAGTAGATGGCACTCAAGAGATGCCAGGCAAAACGGGAAGGGAAGAAGTGAAAGGAATAGGCAGTGAATGCATTGACTGATGGTGAGGTGGGAACGAGTGTTTCTGGTGAAGGATTGACCTTCAAGGTGACTATAGGTAACAAATATATTCTTGTCTTAAGCTAGAAAATAAATATGTTAAAATTTTCAATATCAGTAAATAGTTAACAGGAAGATAAATGCACTTCTGGCTTCAGTATTCCTGACCAAGGGCAAATGTGTCTGCTTCTGTGTAGCTGGAGGTAGACAGTGTGTAGCAATGGCAGCAGCAGTAAAATCCCAAGCAAGTGGCTAGGCAGCAGACTTTACAGCAGTCCAAGGAGGGGTTTCAGAGAATTCCCACAACCCATTGTGAGAAGAAATGAGCTACCTGAAAGCAGACACGGGGATATGCAGAGAAACTCATGTAATATGAAGTAAGGGAATAGAGGCTGCCTAAATGACAAAGCTGGCTGATGATAGGCAGCTAACTCCTGTAGCGTACGGTATTTGGGTCTGGGGTCTGGTGGAAGCTGGAGGCTATGATAGAGAGGCTGTAATGGGAAAACCTCAGACTCACGCAGAAGGCCTTGGGGGAGGGAGGCAAAGCCAGCTGCTGAGGTAATTCTAGTGGCTGCAAAGCTGGTGGCAAGTGTTTGCCTTGTGATCTCATGCCCCATGTTGTATTCCAGATAAAACATTTATCTAATTATTCTGTTATCAATAAAACCTTGAGTGTAAGATATGGGGCAAAACTCTGATTTATCAGAGAAGAAACAGAGAAATGACCAATGCCTCTCTCTCTTTTTCCTAGATACAAAAAGGATCGAGCATCTTTCTAAGAACTTCCCTACAACTTCCTGTGTCTCTCTATATGTTCTCAGTCCTCCAAAGCCTCAATGGCTAATTTTAGTTATTTCATAGCTTGCTCTGTCCTCTGATTCATGGTAAGCTTTCCTGGTTTTGGGAGTTTTAGAGTGAGACCAAAATATTCTACAATGTGTTATACTTTCTTTGTGCCCACTTTCAGTGAGTGTTTACTGAGTGGTTTCTGGGGATCTGAGGTTGACTTCTGATGTGCAATGCAATGTGCACTAGGCATGCCCCTTATTCCCTCAAGTCTGAGGTTGATCCTTATATAAAATAACCTTTAGTTCATCTTAGTCTGCTAGGTTAAAAATAAATATCTTGTGTAAAAGTTTTCTGCCTTTGGCAAAGAATTTGAAGCTTTATTTAAAATCTTGGCAAATGTCTTTGAATTTGTGTTATCGATTCCACAAGATTAAGGCCCTATGTGGTCAAATGTTCTGGTATTACAACTCCAAGGACAAAGTCTACAGTGTTGTGTTCTTGAATTTCTCTCGTCTAAGGAACTTTAATTTGGTATTACAGAAAATTTTTAGTTTGCTTTGACCTCATACTTTACTAAGGAACTTTAATTTGGTATTACAGAAAGTTTCTTAGTTTGCTTTGACCTCATATTTTACATAGTCTTATTTATATCAGGGCATTCATGTATGTGTGATGTGTGTGGAGAGTGTTGTCATTTGTGTTTATATGTTCATTCATGTACTTGCATGCACATACTGCCTCTAGTAGTAGTTTTTTAATTATTAATTTAGCTTTATATCATGGGTAATTTCCCTGTCACCTCTAATTACATTAAAGTTAAATATTGATATTAAGATCAAATTACCTATTCTATCTAATAAGGTAGTACCTCCCATGGTCTGAAAGTGAAATGTCTTTCATAGGCTCATGAGTTTGCATCTGTGGTACAATTATTAAATTGAAATGTGGAGCCTACTTGGAGTAGGTGGGTCAGTAGAGAGATTATGTAGGTGTGGGCCATATTGTTTATAGACTAGCCCCTTTCCTGTCCTGTCTCTGCCTCCTGATCTTCCAAGATATGAACATGTTGTATCATACTTCTGCTTCAAATCAAAGCTGCCACCAATCCTTCCCCACAGGGATGGAATGCATCCTCAAAGCATAAACCAAAACAAATTCTTACTTTCATGAGTAGTTCTTGAGAGATTTGGTCAGAGAGAAGAGAAAATGAACTAATATACTCCACAACTTTCTTACTCAACTTTGAATCTATATAACCTTAAAAAGTAATCAATAAACCACAGAAGAACTATAGAACAAAGGAATAAAATTTCATTAAAGTTACATTTAATCTGGTAAAGTTAGGATGTTTTCTTAATGAAAGGCATTTATAACACAGTGTACACAGGACTATATTTGTTATGGTATAGCAAGAAAAATAATAACTCAAAGCCAGCAACCTAAGGAAATCAGCAGGATACAATGTGTCCTTGAAGGAATTTACTGGAAGTTATGTAGGATAGGTATGTATATAGTGCAAGAATGTCTGTGTTGTGATAAGATCATTGATTTCCCCCTCAGATAATGTAAACTCTTAGGAGCAGTCATTTGCTCCTCAATCAATAGACTAGAGACTACCTATTTTGAGTAGGAGGTTGTCATTCAAATCTTCTCATCTGTAATGACCAACTGAACACTTTCCAGAGCACCCCAGCTGCTTTAAGTACTTTACCAATGCCCATAATGAACTCTCTTACAGCTGTAGGTCAGCAGTAATTAAGGTGCTCTGGGAGCCTCAACTGTTAAAAAGTCCCTGCCCTTTGGTAACTACAGACAGCCTCCTAGGGAAAGTTCACTTCAGCCATGATCAGTCTTTGTGGTCACTAGAACATGTACTAGTCATTAGTGCCACAGGTGAGCATTTACTTTGGTTCCTCCGCAAAAAGCTCTTGATAGCAAGTTTAAAGCTGTGATTGTTGAGGCTGTATCCTGTAGATCACTGAAAGCAATGCATAGGCTTACTGTGCCCACCTTGGCTCTGTAAGTGCCTGTTCTTCATTCTCTTCTACTTACCCAGAGGTATTTCCCTCTTGTACATGACATTCATTGTATTGCAACATTAGATCCCCAAATAAAAGCCTCCTCCAAAGGGTTTCACACATGCTGGGATAGGATGGGGAATGAACTGTGTATGAAGAACCAGAAACAAACATGCCAAGCCTAATGCACTAAAGCTTAAAGCATGGGGCCCCAGAAGGACATGTTAGGAGTCTCGAGAATAACTTCCAAGGTTATAAGTACCTAGGATGAGTCCTGCAGCTATTAACTTCCTGTTTACTTGTTAGCAAAAAGATGGCTACAGACTCTCAGAGAGCAGCTAGGAACAGATCCAACAAAGAACTCATAGGACAAAGTTGCCAAGTAAATTCAAAGAGGAAAGCAGAAACATTACAGATCCTAACATCTGGAAAAGTTGCACCCAAAGATATGAGCCAAAGTAACCTAAGTCCTGAGCTGCTGATACTATAGTCCCAGAGCTATAAGTCTCTTACCTGAGTTAGCACTGAGAGCCACAGCCTATGGAGTCAGAAGCCTCTGGTTCTTGCAGGACTTAGAGTTTTAAGATTCTAACTTTAAAGGCCTGTCCATGGTCCTTTGGATTGAGCTCGGTCATGCCAAACCTATGGGAGCTCTCAACTGTTGACACTTCACAAATGTGGAGGGAAATAACCCCAGCCATGTACAACATGAAAGAGAGAGAGAGAGAGAGACAGAGACAGAGACAGAGACAGACAGAGACAGAGTACCATCAAATTACTGCAAAGAAATATAAATGTTCACTTAGAGTCTAGAGTAAGTCTCTAGAGGTGTGGTTCAGCCTGCATGGGAAAGTAGACAGAGCATATGTTTTCTTTCTTTTCACCAAGTTACACCCACTTCCCATTAGCTGTGCATTTAGTCAACAGGATTACAGCATGTAAAAGGAACTTTCTTCCTTGTCCTAACACTTTCTACCACAAAGGGGAGATACAAGAAAGATATTTCAAATGTGTGTTGGGGGGTAAAAATAAATACTGTAATGAAGTAATTAAGTTGAGAAAGAAGGACTATTTTGAAAGAAGGAATTAAAGTATCTGAATGTTAGATATGGTGTATGGAAGTCAGAATATGGGTTGTATCTTTGGCTTCAATGGGAGTGTTTATCAGCCGTCATGTAAATTTAATATGTAAAACACAGTCAAGAAACATAAATGCACATTTAAAAATCAGAGAATTTCTCCAATAATTTTGTGACCTGAAATATCGATCTCTTTATAGTTGATGGTAAACTCAGATGACTACATTAAAAATGTCTTGTAGCATAAATTCTTAAAAACACAAAAATTTAAAAATTTATTTCTATGAATTAATTGTATTTGCTCCAGATTCTATTCACTAAATGTGTTCGTGAGGAACACATTTATAACAAATCTTGGCTCAAATCCTCTATCAAAACTAACTGTCCAATTTCATAGCAATCACAATTTTCTTAGAAATTGTTTATGTTAATTATAAAATATAGATAATAAACATCGATTTATTTCATTCATATATTCATGAAAATATATGCATAAGACAAGTAATTTTTCCCTCTTTCTTTTTTTTATTATGAACAAAGTCATATTTTCTCTCCATGTATATCCTTATTCAAGGTCCCTTCCTCCTTTAAAACTACATGCTATAACTAACTCAAAATAAAATAGTGCCTGATTCCTAACTAATATTTGACAAATATTTGCTATTGGCAAACGCAAGATAAAAGGATGGGCATGTAAATATTTTGATGAGTTTTAATGTGGACAAAAACATCAAAGTGAATATATTTTTATAAAGTTAATAGAAATGAACTCCAAAGTAGACTTCAGTTTTCCTTTTCTGTTTTATCTTTTGTTTTGATTTTATATCCCAAGCAAAGTTTCCCCTCTTTCCTTTCCCCCCAGTTCTTTGCCCCACCTCCCCTCTCCTACTACATTCCCTCCTCCTGCTGTTTCTCTTCAGATATGGATGGGCTTCCTGTAGATATCAGCCAGCCATGACTCATCAATCTGCATCAAGACTAGGCTCCTCCCCTTCCATTAATTTCTAATGAGGCAATGAAGCAGAAGGAGGGCACAAGAGTCAGAGACATCCCACATTCTGACTTCCAGGAGATCTACAAGAGGACCAAGCTACACAACTGCAACAGGTATACAGAGGGTCTAGGTCAGTCACATGCAGAGTCCCTGGTTGTTAGTTCAGTCTCCTCTCCAAGCTCTCATGAGCCCCAAATTGAAGGCTTGTGGATTTATTTGTAGTGTCCTTGACACCTCTGGCTCCTATAATCCTCCCCCACCCTCTTCTACAAGATTCCTGATCACTGTACAATGTTTGGTTATGGGTTATAAATATCAACAGAAGAATTTACTTCCTATAATTTAAAACAAATACTGTATATGAGCTTTGTAATTTTATTATAAGAGAATGTTGTACATGACTCTCAAATCTACATTGAAGTATACATAATGACAGAGTTCACATTTCCTTGATACAATTAAAGCACCAAGAGAAAACTAAATAATATATTAGGTAACTATCCGCTGGCCCAATTAAAGAATAAAATAGGTCAGCTATCATGTTTTATTATTTGGACATTTCTTTCTTGATGTTCTATGACCCACTAATTTTTATAAATTTTATACCCCAACCCAAGAACTTGCCTTAAACCACAAGGACAATAACAGCAGGAAATCCACAAAACCTGACTTCCTTAGAATCATCTAATTTAAAAAGTACTATCTATTGAGTAGCAAGGAATACATGCAGCCCCCTGCTTTGAATTTTAACATAAATAAGTACAATCAATGTACAATACCCAGGATTGACTACAAACCAAAACTATACCAGATGAGACCGTAAACCAGCTTATTACATTAAACACACACATACACACACATCTTATTTATATTTGTGTTATAATATTGCAACATTAAAAAACCCTTGAAAAAACTAGATAATTGGAGGTAAGATAACATGATGTACAAAATTTTATTCAGCCACTTAAATAATAGTGATATGCTCATTCATTTAAAATATTTAAAACAGAGAAGGAAGTTAAGCATATAAGCTGCTATGTCACTTTAAAAGTGAAATAAACCAGAACAACCAAAAATTTAAAAGTGGTAAAGGTAGAGAAGTATAAATTATGACAAATTATAAACTAAATATTTCAAGTAATAAGATAACCCAGCATTTTAATTAATTTATTTTATAGTTTTACAGTATACTCTAATAAATACATACACATCACATTTATTTACATGTGTACTATATCAGGTTTTTTCTTTTGGGTCACCAACCAGCTCCCAAGTCTTGTCATGGCATGGATATTTAGTATTTATGAATGCTCAACCTTGTCTTATTTGTTTTAGTCTGTTTCTCTTTATCTGTGTTTTGACTGTATTTTTTACCTTTCTTTCTCTATGTCTTACTATGGCTGCTGGCTGGCTACCTGGCTGGCCCTGGGCATCTCATTCTTTCTCCATCATTCTCTTCTCCTTCTTCATCTCTTCCTTCTTACTCTTTTTATACATCAGCTCCCACTTACCCTTTCTCTGCCTAGCTATTGACCATTTAGCTCTTTATTAGCCCAATCAAGTACCTTAGGCAGGCAAAGTGAAACAACACATCTGTTAACAATTGAACAAATGCAACAGAAACGAAAGTAATATTCCATGGCATAAACAAATGTAACACATCTTTAAATAATTGGATATTCCACTACAGTGTAGTTGCTGATTCCCAGGAATTCATCTATCTCTAAACCACAAATGCACAATTGAAAATTTGGCAAAACTTTGTTAAATATGGAATCCAGTTGTGAACTGTATACCTGATGTCTATAGCAAGCCATGCCCTCATCTTGACAAAGCTCCATGTCCCTGCTCTGTGTTCTTTCTGGATAGTGAGCTAGGCTGCTTTGCATTTCTATAACATGATTCAGAGAACTCTGCTCATTTTTTCAAAGTTGACTTACATTTCATAACATTTTTCCACAAAATCTTTAGCAATAAACATACTGACTTTTAAAAACTATTTTACTATTTTTTTTTCTGTTTAGCCTATGGCTCAGGCATATTGTTAGCTAGCTCTTATATCTTTTTTTTTATGTTTGTGACTTTTATTTATCACTATTTTCCTTTTTAGGTACCACAAATGTTGAGAACAATTCTACCTCAAGAAAGGATGTTGATCCGATTCTGCTTCCAGGACCAGGTGCTCTCTGCTGAGTCCCAGCATACTCTGTAGTAGGCACAGATAAAGACTGCCTGTCACCATACCCACAGCTGCTGCTCAGGGAATTTGCATGGCTACCCACCTCAACCTCCAACTGAGCAAACTGATAACTACAGGGGTCCCTGAAGGACAGACTCAGACCCCGCCCAGAGGTGAGGAGGGGTCACCAGGCCCAAGCACCTATATCCCAGCCATGGAGGGAGAGTTGAGCTCCCATCGGTTCTGGTTCCACTTACGGGACAAAGTGCTGTCTGCAGAGTAAGTCCCAGCAAACTCCGTAGCAGGCTCAGATAAAGTCTGACTGTCACCATACCCACAGCTGCTGCTGAGGGAATTTGCACGGCTACCCACCTCCACCTTCAACTGAGCAAACAGATAACTTCTGGGGTCTCTGAAGGACAGACTCAGACCCTGCCCAGAGAGGTGACAGGAGGCACACAAGCCCGAGTGCCACAACTGACCAGGAGCCATCTAATCATGAACCACTCAAGCCATGGGCAAACGTCAGTGCAAAAAATTACATAATAATACAAAGAACAACATGGTAACTCCAGAAGAGGGTGGCGATCTTACAAATACAAGACCTGAAATGAGCAATGAAGAGGAAACAGAAGGAAGCAACACCAAAAATTCCTTTTTGATGATCATTGAAGCTCTTAAAAAAGATATGAAAAATAGTCTTAAAGAAATAGAAGAAAATACAAACAAATAATAGGAAGAGATGAACAAATCTATGAAAGAAACATGCCAGGAACTAAAAGCTGAAATGGAGGCAATAAAAAAGGCACAAAATGAGGCAAAGATGGAAATAGAAAATCTGAAGAAAAAAGCTGGAAGCACAGATACAAGCATAACAAACAGAGTTCAAGAGATAGAAGATAGAATCTCTGAAGTGGAAGACTCAGTAGCTCAAATAGATATATCAGTCAAAGAAAATAGTAAAACCTAAAAAGCCATAACTCAAAATGTTCAGGACATCATGAAAAGACCTTATTTGAGAATAATAGGAATAGAAGAAGGAGAAGAATACCAGCTAAAAGGCACAGATACTGCTTTAAATAAAATCATAGAAGAAAACTTCTCTAACCTGAAGAAGGAAATGCCTATAAAGATCCAAGAAGCTTATAGAACACCCACTAGATATGACCCCCCCCAAATGTAAGCGCACCACATTTTAATCAAGCCACAAAACATACAGAACAAAGAAAAATTTTAAGAGCTGCAAAAGAAAAGGGCCAACTTACATATAAAGGCAGACCCATCAGAATAACGTCTGACTATTCAATGGAAATGATGAAAGCTAGAAGGGCTTGATAAGAAGTTATACAGATGCTAAAACAGCATGGATGCCAAACTAGAATACTATACCTTGCAAAATTATCAATCACTATAGATGGAGAAAACAAGGTATTTCAGGACAAAGTCAGACTGAAAGAATATCTATCTACCAATCCAGCACTACAGAGAGTATTAGAGGGAAAGCTACAACCTAAGGACATCAGATACACCCATGAAATCACAAACAATCAATTATTCCACAGAAGAATACCCTAGAGAAAGGAAATACAAACAAGTTACCACCAAAAATGGCAGGAAATATGAATCAATGGTCACTAATTTCCCTTAATATCAATGTTCTCAACTCTCCTATAAAACATCACACACTAACAAGATGGATACAACAACAGAAGCCATCCTTCTGTTGCTTACAAGAAACACACCTCAACCTTAAAGACAGACACAGGCTTAGAATAAAGGGTTGGGAAAAGATTTTCCAGTCAAATGGTCCTAAGAAACAAGCAGGGGTTGCAATCCTAATATCTAACAAAGTAGACTTTAAGCTAAAAACAATTAAAAGGCATCAAGATGGTCACTACTTATTCATCACAGGAAAATTTGGTCAAGAGGAGATTTCAATCTTAAATATTTATGCCCCTAATATAAGGAAACCTACTTATGTAAAAGAAACACTGCTAAAGCTTGAATCCCATGTCAATTCTTACACCCTATTAGTGGAAGACTTTAATACCCCACTTTCAACCCTGGACAGATCAACCAGACAGAGTCTCAACAGAGAAATAAGGAGTCTAAAAGAGGTTATGATGGAAATGGATTTAATAGATATCTACAGAAGCTTCCACCCAAAGGCAAAGGAATATACATATTTCTCAGATCCTCATGGAACAATCTCCAAAATTGACCACATAATTGTTCATAAAGCAAATATCAACAGATACAAAAAATGGAAATAATCCCTTGTATCACATCAGACCACCAGGGCCTAAAGTTACAGTTCAAAAACATCAAAACGCAAAGAAAGCCTACCAACTCATGGAAACTAAACATCACTCAGCTGAACCATCTCTGTGTCAAGGAAGAAATTAAGAAAGAAATCAAAGTCTTCCTAGAATTCAATAAAATGAATCTATAAAGTATCCAAACTTGTGGGACACAATGAAAGCAGTCTTAAGAGGAAAATTCATAGAGCTAGAGGTCTATATGAAAAACCTAGAGAAATCCCACACTAGAGACCTAACAGAGCAGCTGAAAGCCTTAGAACAATTAGAAGCCAACTCACCTAGAAGGAGTAGATGGCAGGAAATTATCAAACTTAGAGCTGAAATCAATACAATTGAAACAAAAAGAACAATACAAAGAATCAACAAATCTAAGAGTTGGTTCTTTGAGAAAGTTAACAAGATAGATAAGCCCTTAGCCAAACTAATCAAAAAATAGAGAGTGTTCAAAACAACAAAATCAGAAATGTAAAGGGGGACATAGCAACAGACCCCCAGGAAATACAGAGAATTATCAGATCATACTTTGAAAATATGTAATCCACAAAAATGAAAAACCTAGAAGAAATGGACAGCTTTCTGGACAGGTGCCATCTACCAAAATTAAATAAAGATCAGATTAATTACATAAATGGGCCTATAAGCCTTAAGGAAATTGAAGCGGTCATTAAAAACCTCCCCAAAAATAAAAGCCCTGGTCCAGATGGTTTCAGTGGTGAATTCTACCAGACATTCAAAGAAGAATTACTGCTGTTACTCCTCAAACTATTTCACACAGTAGAAACTGAAGGAATATTGTCAAATTCCTTTTATGAGGCCACAATTACCCTAATACCCAAGCCACTCAAAGACACAGCAAAGAAGGAGAATTACAGACCAATTTCCCTCATGAATATTGATTCTCAACAAAATTTTGGCAAACTGTATAAAACAATGTATAAAAAATATCATCCACCACAACCAAGTAGGCTTCATCCCAGAAATGCAGGGCTGGTTTAACATAGGAACAACTGTGAATGTTATCAATCATATAAACAAACTAAAGGAACGAAACCACATGATCATATCCTTAGATTGGGAAAAAGCCTTTGACAAAATCCAACACACCTTTATGATAAAAGCCCTGGAGATATCAGGAATACAGGGAGAATATCTAAATATAATTAAGGCGATTTACAAGAAGCCGGCAGCCAGTATCAAACTTAATGGAGAAAAACTCAAAGCAATCCCACTAATATCAGGAACAAACAAGAATGTCCTCTCTCCCCTTATCTATTCATTATAGTTCTCAAAGTTTAGCTAAAGCAATAAGGGAACGAAAAGAGATTAAGGGGATACAAATTGGAAAAGAAGATGTGAAGCTATCTCTATTTGCAGATGATATGATTGTATACATAAGTGACCCACAAAATTCTTCCAAGGAACTGCTACAGCTGATAAACACCTTTGGCAATGTAGCAGGATACAAGATTAACTCAAAGAAATCAGTAGCCCTTCTATACACTAAAGATAGAAGAGCTGAAAAAGAAATAAGGGAAACATTACCCTTCATAATAGCTACAAATAGTATTAAATACCTTGGAGTAACTATAACCAAAGGAGTAACAGACCTATTAGACAAAAATTTTAAATCACTGAAGAAAGAAATTGAAGAGGATATCAGAAAATGGAAAGCTCTCGCATGTTCCTGGATTGGTAGGATCAACATAGTAAAAATGGCAATTCTACCAAAGCCAATCTACAGATTCAATGCACTGCCCATCAAAATCCCAACACAATATTTTTTGGACCTTGAAAGAACAATACTCAGTTTCATTTGGAATAACAGGAAAGCCAGGATTGCCAAAACAATTTTACTCAACAAAAGAACCTCAGGAGGTATCACCATCCCTGACTTCAAGCTATACTATAGAGCTACAGTAATAAAAACAACCTGGTACTGGCATAAAAACTGACTTGTGGACCAATGGAATAGAATTGAGGATCCAGACATTAACCCAAAAACCTATGAACACCTGATCTTTGAGAAAGAGGCCCAAAACATTCAATGGAAAAAAGATAGTATATTTAACAAATGGTGTTGGCATAGCTGGATGGAAGTATGTAGAAAAATGCAAATAGATCTGAGCCTGTCACCCTGCACATAACTCAAATCCAAGTGGATCAAAGACCTCAACTTAAACCCAACCACTTTGAACTTGATAGAAAAGAATGTGGGAAATACACTTCTACAAATTGGCACAGGCAAACACTTTTTAAATATAACACCAGTGGCACAGACACTAAGACCAACAATCAATAAGTGGGATCTCCTGAAGCTAGGAAGCTTTTGCAAAGCCAAGGACACTGTCAATAGGACAAATCAACAGCCTACAGAATGGGAAAAGATTTTCACCAACCCTTCAAGTGATAGAGGACTGATCTCTAAGATACATAAAGAGCTCAAGAATCTAGAGCACAAAACCTTGAATAACCCAATCAAAAAATGGGGTACAGATCTAAAAAGGGAATTCTCAGCAGAGGAACTACGAATGGCTGAAAGGCACCTGAAAATGTGCCCTTCATCTTTAGCCATCAGAGAAGTGCAAATCAAAACAACTTTGAGATACCACCTAACACCTGTTAGATTGGCTAAGATAAAAGGCACAGATGACAGCCTATGCTGGAGAGGATGCAGAGCAAGGGGAACACTCCTCCGTTGTTGGTGGGAGTGTAAGCTTGTTCAGCCACTTTGGAATGCAATATCGCGGTTTCTAAGAAAATTGAGAATCAATCTCCCCAAGGACCCATCAATACCACTTCTGGGTGTATACCCTAAAGAGGCATATTCACACTCCAAAGGTATTAGCTCAACTATATTCATAGCAGCATTATTTGTAATAGCAAGAACCTGGAAACAACCTAGATGTCCCTCAACTGAAGAATGGATTAACAAACTGTGGTACGTCAACACAATGGAATAGTACTCAGCAGTAAGAAAAAACGATATTTTAAAATTCACTGGCAAATGGATGGATTTGGAGAATATCCTCCTGAGTGAGGTATCACAATCTCAGAAAGATAAGCAGGTGATGTACTCACTCATTAGTGGTCTCTAAACAAAGAAACAAACAAGAAAAAAGCCAAGCATACCCAGGCTGCAAACCACGACCTCTGAACAGCTTGGGATCAGAAACACCCTGGACTGACCCTTTGGATCCCACTCCAACTATAGGAACACCTGCCTGACTCTTGGGTGGGCGACAAAACTGGATTTGCCAGGAGTGGAGACTGACCTAAGCATTATTGGTTCAGTGGGACCATAGTACTGTCTGCACCCTGCCCAGGGAGGGGATGGGGAGTTGCAGAGAAGAAAAATGACCTGATGTGGTGGGAGGGGGAAGGGACCTTGAATAAGGATATACAGGGATGAAAAAGAAAAAATTCAGAGGGAAAGCTGAACACAACATAAATATATGAGTAGTAATCTTATTTGCATTATCACCCTTGATAAGTCATACTTATGATTTTTATCTTCTTCATAGTTATTGTTAACTTATCAGCATTTTACATTCATCTTACTGTTTTTCTTGATATATACTAAATAAATAAGAAAAGAAAAAAAAACAAGGATGGTGAAAAAATAAGTAAGGACAAATGCAATTTATTTATCTTCATGCTACAAATGAATTCATTTTTGTGTTAAATATTATTATTTACTGTATCTTTAATAAGACAAAAATGAATGTCCCTTAAGAGAAATGATATTTGTGTTACCTTTTCTCATTTACAAAAACTGTAACTGTTCCTTTTCTCCATGTTTGCAACTATTCTTTTGGCAATATGTCACTTTTCTTTACCTCCATGATAGTTTTAAAAGATTATTTTATTTATTTATTTACTTACTGATTTTAGTGGTATAAAAGTTTGAGCAGTAATGGCTCCTGTAGACTCACATGTATAAATGTCCGGCTATAGGGAGTGTTACTACTAGGAGCTATGGCCTTATTGGTGTTAAGTGGGGCTTTGTTGGAGGAGGTATGAATCTAGCATTTGGTTGTTGATGTTTCCGTTCACTTTCTGCTGCCTGCAGAGCCAGAGGTAGATCTCTCAGTTATTTTCTAGCAACATGTCTGCCTGCTGCCATTTTGTCTCTCATGATGTGAATGTACTAAACCTCTGAAACTTTGAGTCGATTTCAATGAAGTATTTTTTCTTTATAACAGTTGCCATGGTCATGATGTCTCTTCACAGCAGTCAAACTCTAAGACAAGTGGAGAGAAGGTACACAAAGTGTAGTTGAGAGAGAACAAGTCTAAGAGGATGGTTCTATCCTGCTGTCTTGTTATCATGTTATCAGTTTATCTTCAAGGGATTCAATTCACTGAGACATTCATAGCTCCATGAGTCTTAGTCCATTT
This sequence comes from Sigmodon hispidus, assembly GCA_004025045.1. Taxonomy (NCBI): domain Eukaryota; kingdom Metazoa; phylum Chordata; class Mammalia; order Rodentia; family Cricetidae; genus Sigmodon; species Sigmodon hispidus. The sequence continues at coordinate 38,921 of PVIH01005136.1, read as the reverse complement.
GCTTTAAAATAAATTGTCATATACTTTTCAGTTTCAGTTTCCATGGGTATCATGTTGTTTATCTTATAACTTTGGTGGTATTTAAATTTCCATTTCAAGTGTTTACTATTAACTGGTTAAGATGGAATATTAGGATTGAATGCAGATATGAATAGAAGGGCAAAGTAAATAAAGAATATGTGGAGAGGCAACTAACACCAGAGGCCTTTTGAAAAGCCATATGGAAACTTACTGCTTTAAAACATCTTAGAATATGGATATATATGTGAGAAATTTAAACAGAGTCAGAATATAATGGTGGAGATACTGCCTCAACTAGATACTTAATGGCTTTAAGCAGAACCTCCAATGCAGAGATAGGAATAAATTCTGTTGAGACACTAGCCAAAGTGGTCCCGCAGACTTCCCAAACATCACAGGCTATTGCCAAGGTTATTGGTATTTCTGAATAACCTGATGGCAAAGTCCTATTGCTGAAGAAACAGCTTACTCTTTTCAATCTTTTTATTTCTTCTCTTAACTACATAGTGCCTTCATAGGGTTACTACCATCCATAATACAGTCATAAATAAAGGAATATATGTGTTTATAATTTTACTTAAATGACTTTTCTTTCCAAAGCTAGTTTTTAAATAATTCATATAAATGCTTGTAATTAATATAATCACCTAGCTTTCATTTTAATATATTATTTTTTATTTTGATAATTTTTTAAAAATGAATGAATGAATATAAACCTAGTCACTAGGGTAAAGGTTAACAACAGAACTCTCATTAATACCTACAGAGAGAGGAAAAATCACTTTTCTCCAATAGAATGACACTGGGTTTAATCAGCCACTTCAGAGCTGATCTCACATTCAGAAATAGTGAAGCAAAAAATGATGGAGTCCACAGTTTTGTGTGTGTGCCTGTATTTGGTTATATATTGGTGTGTTGTAGTGGAATGCTGGGGTTATCCAGGGAAGTACTAGTGACCTCAGTGTATCCTAATGACCTCAGAAGATCCAACCCTTGATGGGGTATGGCCAGGTTCGATGGAGGCCTGGAAACACTGACCAGACTGCCTGTTTTGTTCCTGCTCTTTCTGGAAGGAAGCTGAATGTCCAATGCAAAAGTTCCAAATCTTGTAAAATTGTTCTTTATATCTATAACTTCTAGTTCTCCCCCTAATAAATATTAATCTTTGAATAGTATAACATATTTGAATAAATGCAGCGATGCTGTGTGATTTATGTTTTGTGGTTTTATTTGGGGGGGTGATATATTTTGTTGTATAGATTTTGAGTATTTTTGTTGCTATATTGGATTTTTGGTTTGTTCTTTAAGAAAGAACTTAAAGTTGAGTGAGTAGGGAGGAGGCGAATGGATGAACATGGGGAAAAAAAAGAATATTATCAAAACATTTAAACTTAAAAATTGGTTTAAACAATAAACAATGCAATTACCATTTAGAAAATTGTGTACTTGGCATTTGAAAGTACATTCATTATTACATTGAAACCTGAAAAAAACATTGAATTTGTAGGGATGGCTTTAATACAATCTCATATAATTGTGAGTCCTCATGGCTAAAAATTTAAAAGCAAATGTTCCATACAAATTATTATCAATGACTTTTGTGCTGGCTAGTTTATTAGTTAGTTTGTTTTGATAACATCCCATAAGCTAGAGTAATCTCTGAAGGCAGAAATATAACTGGAAAAAACATTGCCATAGGATTGGCCTTTGGCAAGTCTATGGGGCATTTTCTTAATTTATGATTGACTTGTGAGGCCTCAGCCTAATGTGGGCAATGTCAATTCCTGAAGGAGGTTCTGAGTTGCACACACACACACACACACACACACACACACACACACACACAAATACACTCACACACAAAAAAACAAACAAATAAACCAAAAAAAAAAAACATGCTGTGCAACCACAAATGTGAAGCAGGAAGCAGCAATTATCTATGGTCTTTCTTCAGAACTTGTTTTCTGGTTCCTGCCTTGAGTTGCTGCCCTGACTTCCTTTAATGATAGACTATGTCAAACAAGTGTAAGCCAAATTAAACTTTCTCTCTAAGATGTTTTTGTCAGTACTTTAGCACAACATTATAAAACAAAACAAAACAAAAATCTGAGAGAACTACCAAGCATCAGTATTAGAGAATAGGGTTTATATGCACATATCACTATAAACCCTAGCTACTAAGTTCTTTCTGAACAACACCATTTAAAACTTGTCCCTGATGTTTATTCTTTTATTGTAATTGTTCTTGGTGCTTTAATATGCTAAAAAGTTTATTTTCTATACCTTTGAAAATTTCATACATTGAAACTAATTCATATGCATCCCTATTTTTCTCTGTCTTTAGATCACTCATGTCATCCTACCAATTTCAGGCCTTACCATTTCAATTTGTGTGTGTTTGCTCTGTGTGTGTATGTGTGTGTGTGTGTGTGTGTGTTCTACAAAGTCCAACTAGTGCTACCAATGCATGTATTGCCATGATGTTACCCATGGGCACATGGGAAACCTGCAGTGGCTATATTCTCAAAAAATTCATTCTTCCCCTACCAGCTATCTACTATCATCAGCCTTGTAGGAAGGAGTAGGTTCTGGATACCTACCCCATTCATTCTGTCTGAACACCGGCTTGCTTGAACTTATGTAGATCTTGTTCATAGACACAGCTGCTCTGAGTTCATTAGTGCAATAGTCACGTCACATCTACAATAAAGAATTTCATAGCGTTTCTCCATTTCTCTCTACCCTCTAGTTTTCACATTCTTTTCATTTCCTTTGTCTTTCTATTCCCTGAGCCTTAGTGGTGGTGGTGATGGGGTTGATCTAGATATCTCACTTATTTTGAGCACTCAGTGTCCTATTCTCAATGCTTTGGCCAGTTAGTAGTATCATTCCATTGACTGTTGCCCACAGCACAGCATAAGAAGCTTCTCTTTGCAAGAGGGGGTGAACTTCAGGTTTATGCAACTAAATATAAATATATGAGGAGCAATTTTATAATATTAATATTAAAAAATAACAGACTAAAAAATTTCTAGTCTATGATTTATGAACTCTATGAGCAGTTTTCTTTTCTTTTACTTTTTCTTTGTGTTATTTTATCATTTACTTTTGTCTTACGTTTGAAATTATAATTTAGTTACATCTCCTTCTTCCTTTTCTTCCTTCAAAGCCTCCCACATTCCTTTCCTAACACCTTCTAAAATCAACATTCTCTTTTTTCAAGTGTTGATAAATGCATATACCTAATGCATATACATATGCTTCTAAATATAACCTGCTCAGTCTATAAAATATTGCTCATGCATTTTTTCAAAGCTGACCATTTAATGTTGGATGGAAAATAACCAGTATTAATCTAACAGTTGTGAAATTTCCTCCAATGAAGTAGCCCTTAAAACCACTCAGAAAAGACTTAGTTAACATCTTAGGGTTTTCTATTGCTATGAAAAGACACAAAGATCATGAAAACTTTTATAAGGAAAACATTTAATTGAGGGGTCTCTCTTAATGTTTCAGAGGTTTAGTTTATCATCATCACAGTGAGGAACATGGCAGTATATGGGTAAATGTGGTGCTGTAGGATAGCTGGCATCCTACACTTGCAGCCAATAGAAATTTGACTGACTCACTGGGAAGTATTCAGATCATAGGAAACTGCAAATGCCACCCCTACAGTGACACACTTCTTCTAACAAGGCCACACCCACTCTACCAAAGCCATACCTCCTAATAATGCCACTCTTTATGAGATTATGGCGGCCAATTACATTCAAACTACCACAGTTACTCATGAATATCATACCATTATTACACCAGTGGGCAGATATTTCCTGGAAAGACAGAATTATGCCATGGAGAGACTAGCTTTATGTAAGATCATGGAATTGTTTTTTTTTCTCCCATCAGGTGAATAGCACTTTTCAGCCCTATGAGAAATATCATGGAGAAAGTTTGAGGTTGGTTTTCCTGAGATCTGTAGCCCAACTTCACAGTATCATCAACAATAAACTCTTACAATGTAGTCACAATGGGAAATACTAATAGCTTGTGTTGTTTTGGAGAAATCAATGTTCTTCCTGACCACTTGTTCAGAGATATCATGTGCATTATACTGCCACTTTAACTTAATAACTCATGATTTCTTGAAGCTGCATTGTCTATGCAGGGTCATTACATTTGAAATTCTAAATTTTAAATTCATATTCTAAAATTAGTTTCATACTTAGTAGGTTTCAGTAAGATTTCTATAGACTTCTATAGTTTTATTTAACCTGCCCATTAGTTTCTTCTCTCCACACCCCCAGTTTTCCAATTTATTTTTCAATTCTTATTATTTCTGTAGGAGCTCACAATGACTACATTATGTGGCTTTATTCCATCTTGACTCAATGTCAGAGAGTCTGAGCTTGTTTTGTTCCTCAAGACTGTATAACAGGATGTTTGTTCAAAGCCTTGGCTACCAGATGTCTTACTCCTGAAGACTATTTAACGGTATGTTTTGCTGTAAGGCATGGTTACTAGATGTTTTGAGAACTAAGGAGGTAGTTACACTTGTCTATACCTTTTACCTTCAACCATGGTATCCTTGAGATGGGGATGTCTTTTGTTACCCTTGCTATAGACATCCTTGACCAATTTAAAAAGGTCTTTCCAATCTTGATCATCCTTTGCTCCTTTATTAGGAGGCATTGTAACCATGGGAGAAAATGTATTTCTAGGCATTATTTGCTTGCCTATAATAGTCAAGTTACTTATAAACTCTCTGTGGACAGTAGGTTCAGAGCTGCATGGAGGTTATCTCCACAACTTCCCTTAAGATTTTCTAGTGTCTGGTAGTCAAAATGGGTAAAAGTGTCATGACCGCCTCAACCAGCAAGGAAGATGCAACACCAGGCTCTTCTTTCAGCAGTTTATTCAGGAACCTTGATTTCTGACTTCTGACAACTGACTGACTGACTGACTGACTGATGACCTGGGGAAACTCACTCACAGCCTAAATAGCCTCTGGGCAGCCAACCCTAGTGCGCCATGTGGGCACTACTGATAGGCCCAGGTATGCAGAAGCAAGCCAGATCCTTAGCCTTAGCCAAATATGGAGTTATTTATCACTGAGAGCACTCACCACTCTTTGGTGGTATTTGTCATTTTAGTGGCATTGCCACAATCCAGGTGAGTTTATAATTGCAGAACCCCATCATCTTTTTGGAGCCCTCAAGGTCAATGCCAGAAGGTATCACAGTTCACTGCAGATAACTTAAAGATTTTCAATGTCATATACAGCAGATTTCCTCATGATTAAAGGACTGCACTCTGTTGAAAACATCAGTGTATAAAACCTAGTTCTTAGTTATCTGCTTTACACTCAAACCTGAAAACATACAGAAATCAAGATGAAGCTTATTTTTTGAATTAGTTAGTACTATGTGTGATCACTGATATGACAGAAATTTTATATATACATATTAATCATATATTTTCAGATAATATTTACACATTAAGAAAAGTTTCATAGAGTCAAATGAAAATCAAAAGATTATGAGATTAGTTACAATAGAATAATCCCTCATATTTGGCTTTGTCCCACACTAGGTGGCTCATCTGACAGACATAAACAAAAAGAAGCATGGGTTTAGAGAAGGAAAGAACCATGTTCCAACTCCAAAGCTAGCTTTAATTTTTTTTTTTTTTTATTGAGTTGGGGCCAAAGTGATCACATGCTTTACTTTAAAGAGCATCAGAAACAGGCATTTGGGAAGATTTATAAAATTCTTTCCTGTCTGAGGTGGGCTATACCATTAGTCCAGTGTAGTCTTTTTTCTGGGGCATGTTCTTTGTATGACTCACCCTTCTTCAGATGTCTTACTTGTCCAGTGATCTTTGGATTCCTTAGCTGGATGAATTTATGCTTCTGTAAAAACAAAAACAAGCTAACAAACAACCTACCCAATCCTAACGTTTTTTGTAAAATTATATTTTTACTAAGGCAAAATTTTGGGAAGAAATAAAAATTATTATCTTTTAATTAATGTTTTTAATTTTAAAATTAAACATGCTTTCATATGCATTGATAAATATACCTATATGCTTCCTCTCTTTCTCCTCATTTATGTATATATACTATATACATATATATAAGAGAGAAGATATATAGATATCTGTATCTGTAGATAAATATAGATATATACATTCAATATTAAAGTGTATTTATTTGTAGATCACAAAGAGCATTTATTTTTGAATTTAGCCTATCTTTCTAGCAAGCCTGTAGAGAGCTTTTATAATAATCTATAAATATTGTAGTCAATTTTTCTAGTATGCAAATGTACCAGTTAAGAGCTATATCTGAATTTGGTCTATGGGTATAAAATTTAAAGTGGGTACCACAACCACCACCTTGTTTTCTATAATTTTAATGCAGGACCATTTTTAGTTTTAATTAGTAAAAGAATCCCCATAATAACCGCCACTCCTAATAATTAGGAGAATTACAGAATCAGTCCTTTTAGGACTTAAAGCAGTTTCCCATTGAAATCCTGAACATGTATTTATGATATGGTGCACACAATTTAATTTTCCAAACTATAATAAATAAGCACATTTATTTGCCAGTTTTCATTACTTTGAGTACCTTTTGAATTACTTGCAACAAGTAATAGCATATATATTTTTTTTAAAGTAAAATATTTTCTTGTAATTTTCCTGGCATGATTTTAAGTGATACTAAAAACTTTCTTTAAATATTTGCAATTAACATGTTGCTTCTTATGAAATTCTGGGGCTTTTAGCACATTTCATATTAATACCAGTTTTGTCATTACATTGTGGTAGAGATCCTGGTAAGCCTTTACAGGATCTGATATGTGTTATGTACAGTGGATGATTTTTAAATTATTTGTTGTAATTGAATAAGTAACAAAGTTAATTATAAATCATTTGAAATGAGTTCAGCAGTTTCAATACAAAAACCACTCTTTCTTCACATTGAGGTTTAGTAATATATTAAATGGTCTGTTACATTTAACAATAATATGATAATAGCATATAATTCTAACTTTTGAAATAAATCATGCAAGTCCTTAGTCACTTTAATGAATGTCTAAGTTATATTCTGACTTTCCTGATTTATTTTCAACAATACTGAATGTAGGTGCTCAAGATATTTGTGCTTTTTTCCCTATATGATGAAAAATACAAATAGTTCTTTTTATAAACTGAAGTCTCTTGCTCTTGGGAATATTTGTTGCTAATTTCTGCCCCCCAAATTACTGCAAGATAGTTCATCATTTTCTGTTCATAAGAAGGCAATACATATTAATAAAGGTGACTGTAATTTCTATTTTGTCTATTCCTGCTAATTTATGAAGTCTCAATTTTTCTTTCAGAACCACCCCAGAAACTTTTTGTTACATAGGTTTTTACTGTGCTTGTCTCCTCAAAGTATTTACTCTAATATATTATTTTCTCTCTGCCTAAAAATTCCTGTGTGGGAATGAGAAAGTAAGATAATTAGAAGGCAACTGCATTCTGCATCCAAGTGATCTAGATCTGCATCCTGTAATTTCCTTTCTACCAGAGCCAATTCTTTCTCAGTCTCAGCTGATAATTCTTTTGGACTAGATAAGTCATTATCTTGTAAGGATTGAAATAATTTGCTTAGGTTATAAGTATTTAATTCAAATGTGGGCCATAGCCAATAATTATCTCCCAACATATTTTGAAAATCATTGAGTTAGTAATTGATCTCTTCTGAATTGTACTGTGGTTGAATTTTCTGTAAGCCAATCTTTTATCCTAGGTAGTTAATATAATATTTTTTTTGTCTATTTTTCAGACACAATTTGTAATCCTCAATAAGGCTAAATTCTCAATTCATTAAACCCATCTCTAAGGTATCTGCATCTGAATAATCCAGTAAGATATCATGTAGCGGGAAATCAGAAGCCAAGAGGGGCGTGGTCAATGAGAGTGAGCTTCAGACAACACCTGGAGAGAAACAGGAAGCAGGCATTCTCTCGCACAGGGCCGGGAGCTCTCGCAATGGGGAGGGACTTCTGGGAAGTGTTCAGTGCCGGGCAGTAGCACGAGAGTTCTGTGGTGCAGCATGTGGTTATCTCTTCACTTCCTCTTAAAACCTCCTCTGTTTTGTAAGTGATTCTCACAAAATAAACCTCATTTAAAACATATCTCACAGCGTGCTCATACTGTGATAATTGGCGCCTGAATGCAAGACTAATTCCACAAACCCGCCAGGTTCCTCACCTGCGGACAGGGCCGGTATGAACGACTTTGGTTCCCATCTGCGCATGAGCCTCCTGTACACAGCCAGGAACCAGTCTGTGTGCGGCAGACCTCCTGAGAGATGGATTGACCCGGTTCTGGTGGTGCATTCCTGGCAGGATTTGTTGAAACATTTAACAGAGACCCTCCTAGTCGAATCACCACCTCGTGTCGCACACCATTGCTGCTGCTGCTGATCGCAACTGCGACACCTGCTGACCGTAAGTCCTCATTACATCTGAGTAAGGCAATTTTTTTTTCTTCTAAAATGTCTGACCAGATAAATGTTCCCAATTTTACTTTTTCACAATGGTGATAGAGGATTATTTCCAGGACTACACATTTGGAGGTTATCTCCACCCAGGAGTCCTTTTGCTTTTTTGTGTGATAATATGCTTCATACCTACCTATTTTAAGGGATTTCAACATAGAGAGTATGAGGCTAAGATGTCTGGCATGGATGAACGTATTAAGACACTCCAGAAAATCATTGTTTCCATAGAAGAGAGGTCTACTTTGATCACAGAGGAATTTAGAGCTCATATTGATGAAAATTTTAGAAAATTGCATGAAAAAATTTTAAAAAAATGAATGAAAAATTGTTAGAGGAGTACAGAGCTCATATTGATGAAGATTTTAGGAAATTAGATGAAAAATTTAAACAAATGGATGAAAATTTTAGGATAATGAATGGAAACTCTAGGAAATTTGAACAGAAGATAGTAGAACGTGTAGATGTGGAAACTGGCAGGATTTTCCACTCTATGAAATTGTTGGAGAGATCATTTATAGAAGACTATAAAACACTGGAAAAGACCATTACCACTAGGTTGCAAGATCATGAGGCTCGCTTGGAGATTTTAGAAAAGGATTTTGAGGAAACACCTGCTCAAGATAACCCAGAGCCCCCTCTTAAATGGTGCTACTGCAGGGAAGGTTCTTTACCTAGAGTGGTTACCATGTGGGGACTACTCCCCATCCCTCCAACTCTATTCCCAGTTGTGGCAGAGGCCAAAAAACCACAACCACGTGGAAGGGCTTCTGACAATGTGGGATACAATTATGAACCTATACTCATGAAGGATTTAAAATCAATAAAGGAAGCCATAGTGAACTAAGGTGTACAATCATCTTTTGTGAGGCAATCCTTGAACTCATGGTCAGCACAAAATTGAGTAATCCCTGATGACTGGAAGAATTTGGCGACCACAGTGTTGAACGATGGCCAAAACTTCCAGTGGAGGAATTGGTTTAGAGAAGAGGCTAAAGCTTTGGAATCTCAAGATCAAACTGGGAATGTTACTGTCTCCAAGGACCAAATCCTTGTGGAAGGCCAATTTGCTGATTTATCAGTTCAGGCTACTTATGATGACCATGCTCTGTTGCTGTGCTGTACTGCTGCCTTAAATGCTTGGGAAAAGGTTTTGGACCCAGGACGGAGAATTGAGTCATATACTGAGATTAAACAAGGTCCAACGGAGCCTTATACAGACTTTTTACAGAGGTTGACTCAGGCTGTAAATAGAGCAGTGTCGGATTCAGAAGTTAGGAAACAATTGATACTCTCTTTGGCCTTTGATAATGCTAATATGACATGTAAAAAATTGATCATGCCATTAAAGATCAGGGGTGCACCCATGGACGAATGGATTCAATTTGCATTTAATGCAGAATATCTACACCATAATGAAGAGAATTGGGTAGGTCAAGCCATTGCTAATGCTAAGATGAGAAATCAAGGCATTATTTGCTTCAATTGTGGTAAGCCAGGCCATATAAAGAGAAATTGTAGATGAAGCATACATTGGAACTTTTACAATCACAAGAGTGACTTAAACAGAAAGCCACTACCTCCTGGACTATGTAGGAGATGTAACAAAGGCAGACATTGGATGAATGAATGTAGATCTATAAGAGACAAAGATGGCAAGCTTTTATCATCAGGAAATGTAACTCGAGGCTTCCCCCCAGGAAGCCCCCAAGAATCAGACCTCTAAGCCAAAAAGGGTTCAGTCATATCCAGTCACCGTGGAAGAGCAGTGTCCTCAGGACGAGTAACAAATCCCATGCCTGAAACAGTAGATCATGTAACCATAGACAATAGATTGCCCTTACAAGAGAAATTGATGGTATCCAGCAAACCAATAAAATGTATATTTTGGCAGACCTCCATAAATGAACAAAGACCAAAGTTGACAATAAGAATAGATAATATTTTTATGCAGGGCTTAGTCAACACGGGGGCTGATGTTTCAATCATAACTCAGCAGGCCTGGCACCCCAGGTGGCTTCTGAAGGAGGTGGATGTTTAATTTTTAGGTATTGGGACATTGTCTCAGGTAAAACAGAGTGTGACATGGCTAGAATGCATAGGACCAGAAGGACAGAGAGGGAGATTGAAGCCATACATGGCCAAAATAGCAGTGAATTTATGGGGTCGTGATCTCCTACGACAATGGAACACTCAAATTAAGATTCCTCCAGGCCTACATACTAGCCAAAGAACTAATTGTGGCTTTGAAAGTAATACCTCAAGAGGCTACATAAAACAGCCGTCAGTCATTCAGGTTGCACAAAGATGCAGTCTAAAAGCTGCAAGCACCCCTAAGACACTAACAGCCCTGCCTTTGAAGTGGTTGATGGGCAAACCAATTTGAGTTCAACAATGGCCTTTGACAGAGGAGAAATTGCTAGCCCTAGAACAATTGGTGCAGGAACAGTTACAAGCTCAACATATTGAAGAATCGACCAGCCCATGGAATTCCCCTGTATTTGTGGTCAAGAAGAAGTCTGGGAAATGGAGAATGGTGATGGATTTAAGAACAATTGATAAGGTGATTCAGCCCATGGGCACCCTACAATCTGGTATACCTTTACCTTCTTTGCTACCTAAAGGATGGTCTATAATAGTTATTGATCTGAAGGACTGTTTTTTTTTTTTTTTTTTACAATACCTCTACAGGAATAAGACAGGGAGAAGTTTGCTTTCACTATACCTAATTTTAATAATTCATACCCAGCAAAAAGGTGCCAATGGAGGGTCCTTCCACAATGGATGTTGAATAGCCCCACCTTATGCCAATATTTTGTCCGACAGCCACTGGAAGTGATATGCAAACAATTCCCACAATCTATCATTTACCATTAAATGGATGATATATTGTTACTGGAACCAGACGTAAACACCTTAGAAAGACTGTTTGAGGAATTGAAGAAGGTGTTGCCTGATTGGGGACTTCACATTGCCCCTGAAAAGACACAAAGAGGGGATTCTATCAATTATTTGGGATATGAAATAGGCTTTCAAACAATTAGACCTCAGAAGGTACAACTTAAGAGGGACAGATTAAAGACACTTAATGATTTCCAAAAGCTATTGGGGGGATATAGCCCACATACGTCCGGTTATTGGTATTAAAAACTATGAACTGGTTCATTTGTTCAAAACTGTAGATGGAAATAAGGATCTGAATAGTCCCAGGGAATTCTCTGCTGAAGCTGAGATAGAATTGGCATTGGTGGAAAAGAGATTACAAGAAGCATATGTTAACCATATAGACCCAGACCTCGACTGCATCCTGGCTATTTTGCTTTCTGAATATTCCCCTACAGGAGTCATAATGCAAAGGGAAAATATTTTATTAGAATGGGTATTTCTGCCACATAGATCAAGTAAAAAACTAAAAACACACATTGAAAAGATTTCAGATTTGATTTTCAAAGGAAAATTCAGGCTTCGACAACTGACTGGAAAGGATACGGCAGAAATTGTTGTACCTTTGACCAATGAGGAAATTGATCGATTATGGGCAGACAATGAACCTTGGCAAAAGGCCTGTAGTGGGTTTCTGGGGGAGATTAATAATAAATATCCCCAAAGCAAAACGATTCAATTTATAAAGAAGACTAATTGGATTTTCCCCAGTGTGGTACAGGATAAACCTATTTCTGGAGCTCCTACATTTTTTACTGATGCAAATAAAACAGGAATGGCTGGGTATAAATCAGAAAACTTCAGTAAGGTGACACAGAGTCCTTATGATTCTGTTCAGAAGGCAGAACTGTATGCCATTATTATGGTGTTATTGGATTATCCTGGACCTCTTAACCTGATATCCGACTCTCATTATGCAGGAGTTGTATTTCATATTGAAACTGCTGACTTCATTCCTGATGATACGGAATTAACATTCTTGTTTGTACAGCTACAGGATATCTATCATCAGAAATAGAACACATCCTATGTATATAACACATATCAGGGCTCATTCAGGCATTCCTGGCCCTTTAGCACAGATTACAAGGACACCTGACACTGACAGGCACTAAGGGTAATTTCTCTATTCTCACAACTGTACATCTATATCTAATGATTATGTATTTATATATGAAGGAGGTCCTGGTTTGGTAACAAAAAAGGCTGGTTTTGGAGGTGGAACAAGTGGCTTTCTCCCTCTCTAAACCCAAGCATATTGGTAAATAAAACTTTAACAACTCTGTCTCACATCAGAATAGCCACCTGAAGTGGGACAGAAAATAGATGAAATATATAGGGACCAATCTTATCTCATTTTTATTTTAAATTTTAAGTCTTACTTCTTTCTACATTTCCTGCTCTCTTAATCTAAAAATCTTGTCTGCACACAATTCCTTCTGATGGTTCAATATCTGCAGTTAATAGTATTCATTGGATTCCCCACTATAAAAAACAATTTATCCTACCAGAATTCTCCAAGACATCTATCCAGAAGGAAGAGGGGGCCCCCATCAGAAAAAAAAAAGCGCAAAACAAAAGACCTTTGAGACAGAGAAAGAAGGAACCTACTGTATGTCACTCAGTGATCACTTTTGAGATATAGACCAATCAGGACAGTTGTAAGATAGTTTCATATCATATCTTTAACAAGAATTTCAGATGGACTCACTCAGTATGATGAAAACGGTTATAGACATTTGTGGAATGGTTTTATATATATATATATATATATATGTAAACATATATATATATGTTTACAGTTACTTCATGAGGACTTAACCATTGTTTAGTTTATAGGACCCCACAGAGATACCGTCGCCCACAGGCCAGCATGAAGCAAATCAATGAAAGAACTACGTCCCTTTCCCGATAAGTTGGTCATCCAAGGGAGGGTTATGGTCAATTATCATTTTGGTATGATGATTATAAGTTAATCTTAGGTAGAGAATAGAATGATATTATAGATGAAAGAAAAAAAGGAGAGAGAGAGAGAGAAAAGGGAATAGATAGGAGATCATTATACTTGCAAACAACTATTAACTAAAGGATGAATGAAAAATGAATTGACATGGTACAAATGTTTGTATATTGATACAAATGGGAAATCAATCTATATGTTTGATTTAGATAATATGTATATTGATACAAAGTTGAACATGATACGAATGTTTGTATATTGACACAAATGGGAAATTAATCTATATGTCTGATTGGGATAATATATATTGATGCAAAGTTGAATGTATAATTACCCTATTTTGCATGTATCTACCTCTGTCTAAAATATTTTGCACATTGATGTGTATTAAATGCCTTGTCATTTCCATAATGCAATTTCTACCTCTATCTAATTATTTATGATAGTCATAACATTTGTTGTACTATACACACAAGTTGTTTTATATGAATCTGTTTAGATATATTTTTATATATAATGATATATAGTTAGGATATTGTTGTCATGTGTATGTTGGTCAATTTTCCTAAGATTGTTATACTTGAAATTATTTGGAGGAATTGTACACTCATTTTGGAATGCCTATTTTTACAATGTTAGCCTCATTTTCTTGGTTGATTGGGATAGCAGATTATGGTTACTCAGATTTATCACCTAACAGTCAGGATACTCAGACTTTTCAGAAACATGTCAGAATATACCAGATAGATAGGCGTCTTCAACTACTTCATAGACCAAGAGAATATGGCATTCAAGATTTTGTTATCTCGAATTTGGTCTTGAGAGACATGACAACTCCTGTCATTACCTTTCCTTTCTCAAGGTGGTGTTGAGCATCACAGACATCTTGCAAAGAGATTGTCTTGTTTGGAGAATAATGGCCTGAGGAGCAAAGGACTGCACTTGCCCCAACTGCTGTCAGCGTGCTCACTGTCTGAAATGAACGAGCAGGAGGAGGGATAGAGACTGCTGAAACCTGCCTCGACAGGATAAGGCGGTACTACCAAAAAATACCCTGCTTCTATGGAGACTTGTCAGATATCCTAGGCCAGTAGCCACAAGGATGGATGCTCCCGTTGTACAGAGAAGTGGTGGATGACTGTCCAAGTAGTTAACTGTCGTTGTCTTCTCCTAAATTCTCTAAGTTACTTCATGCTTCTAACTTCAGGTATATATTTTCCTTCTCAGGTCTTGATGGTGTTGAAGATTAGATAGTTGAGGTTGTTATTACTTCACATTTCAGCAAAGACACTCAGGTGTTAGAATTTTATTGTTTAAGATAAACAGCCTTAAAGCAATCCCTGTGCATTTTCTCGTATCAACATTTTAGATATTAACTTGCACTTTGTAGTTGTTGTTTGTTAGCGGTAGTTTGACCTCACTTATGTTAGAACCTTTCTCTTCCCCAGACACTGCCTTATGATGATCCGTATAGTATGTAGTTTTATACCTAGTTTAGATCCTTCCTATTTAGACAAAATGGGGAGATGTAGCAGGAAATCAGAAGCTGAGAGGGGCATGGTCAACGAGAGCGAGCCTCGGACAACACCTGGAAAGAGACAGGAAGCAGGCATTCTCTCGCACAGGGCCAGGAGCTCTCGCGATGGGGTGGGATTTCCTTGAAGTGTGAAGTGCTGGGCGTTAGCGCGGGAGTTTTGTGGTGCGGCGTGTGGTTATCTCTTCACTTCCTCTTAAAACCTCCTCTGTTTTGTGATTCTCACAAAATAATCCTCATTTAAAACATATCTCACAGTGGGTTCATACCATGATAATATCATTCATATAATGGCAATTTATAAATTGAAGAACTATTAATGAATTTTTTAATGGCTGTTATACAAAATATTAAAACAAGGAAGAGTTATTTAACATTCCTTGTGGACTGATACCTTTTAACCAGTTGGGAATTATTATAGGTAGGCACTGTGTAGACTAATTTTTCTCTGTCCTGTTTATGTAAAGGTATAGTTTTAAAAATACCAGTCTTCTAAATCAATCACTAAAATAGATCATCATTTAGGTAATAAAGGAGCCAAGAGAATTCCAAGCTGTAAATAACCCATTGGCTGATTCACTTTATTTATGGCTCTTAAATATGTTTCCATTCTCCATTGTCCAGATAATTTTTTAAAATATGTGATAAAATGAAAGGCCTGGGAAATTCTTCAATATGCTGAACATGCTGAACAATATGTTCAATAGCCGCTCCTCTTCCATCTGTTCTAGTGTCTATATTTTTTGTCTGATTTCATAGGCCATTGTTTCATCTACATAGATTTGTCAGTTAACCATTTTAAAGGTACTGTTGGTACTTTTGAAAGATCAACAGCTATTTTGCCCTGCTTATCTACAACCTGAATGGTCTGTGAGTGTTCTTGATAAAACCTTTTTTATATATCTCTTAGATGCATTTTTAATTTCATGGTTTGTTTCTGAGATTGAAAAATTGTTAATCAGTATTTACCATTGCTGTAGCAAATCACATCCCCATAAAGTCTTTACTATTTTAGTCAGACATGACTTTAATTTTTCCTATCTAGCCTTCTGATTCTATACTCTTGTACTTCCCTTTACTTGAGATAACGTTCCAATTTCTAGAAGCTGAATATTTACCTCCTGAAGAGGCTAATCTGTATGCCAAGATTTTGGTGAAATTATTGTTACATCTGTACCTATATCTACTAAGACTTCAATTTCATTGCCATTTCCCTGTATTTTTAATTTCTGTCTCTGATTATTTATAGTGGTTTGCCAAAATACCTGTTTTCTGGTCTCTTATAGATTTTTTTATTTTATCTGTTGAAGCTGTTCTGTCATTGATAACATCTAGAGCAGTGTTGTTTTTAAAAGCAATAATTGCTTGTAAATGAGGTTAACCACTTCTGATAAGGATGATTGAACCAAATTTGATATTCAGGCTTGAAGGAGGTCTCATAAGGCATTTCCGGATGGCAAATTTTACCTTGCTATCCCTTGTTGATCTGCATTCATTAGTCTTATACCAGTCTTTGCCATACCTTCTGCATACTCTAGAAATCAGGGTCTTTTTTTTGAATGACCTCTAGAAAAACATTGGTTTTAAAATTGTCTTGCTATCAATCCCTTCTCTATCTTTTTTTTCCTTACTTTCTTAAAATTTTCTTTAATTTTTTTGTCATATCTGCCTCTTCTCCCCATCCCTTCTCTCCTTCTCTTCTCTGCCAGTCCTCCCTCAGCCTTCTCTCACCCATTCCCCACATCCATTCTCCAAAGAAGGCAAAATGTTCCAAGATATCTTTATTCAGTCTGGCATATTCAGCTGAGGTAGGTCCAAGTCCCTCATCCCAGTATTAAGGCTGAGTTAGGTGTTTTCTGTAGGGAATGGACTCAGATATCTTAATAGAGGAAGCCACTGTGGGGTTAAGCACCAGGTTGACCTGGCGCCAAGGAAATCTCCCAAAACCCACAAGATGTTTTTGGCTACCACTCCAAGCAATAGTAGAGGGTACCTAAATAAGACTTCCCCTATAATAAAATAAATGACCACCATAATTGTCATTATAGAACCTTGATCCAGAAATGGATAGAAGCAGGAGCAGAAATCTATAGCCAAGCAGCAGGTCAATCTCCCAGCCAAGCTGAAGAGAGAGAGAGAGAGAGAGAGAGAGAGAGAGAGAGAGAGAGACAGAGAGACAGAGAGACAGAGACAGAGAGAGACACAGAGAGAGGAGCATATGAGCAAAGGAAACAGGATAATGAGGAAAAGACCCATAGAGGCTGCTGACCAGAGCTATTATGATTTAATTTCTTTATAACCTAGGGGACCTATCATCTGCTGTTTATTCTTGTCCATTAATGAGATAAATTGAGGTTGGCTTTCTCATATCTTTGGGCTGCCACTCTTCTGTTTTAGAATGTTGTAGTGCAGTAAATTTTTGTCTAAATTCCTCTGCCTGTGTCTGAATATTTTTCTTATGTTCATTATTAAGTTTTTCTAAAGGTTGTCTTTTATCAGTCATTTTTTTTCTATTTGGGACAGTTATCAAAACACTTTTTAAGGAAAAAATAAATTACAAGACTGATACTAATTACAATCAGCATTATGTCAATCTTTGCTAGTAATTTCTCCCTTCATTTACTGCTGACATTTTCAAGCCATCTAATGTAGCACTCTACTGGGTTTTAACTCCTTGCAGTGTGTTTTTTTCCCATCCTTAATATGCAAAAGATTTTTCCTTTTGACTTTACTTAGTTTTCTCTGTAAGGCCCCCAAAAGTGTCTCACCAAATCTGCTGATTTCTCATTTTGTTTACAGCATCAATGGCAGTGATGGTAGCCAGTTGTGGTGGCCAGTAGTACTGGGTAGTGGTGGTGGCCAGTGGTGGTGCTGGCTGATTTGTGTATTCTGTCTGTGACGTTGTATCCTGAATTGGACCTCCAAATTTTTTTTAATACTATATCTCAGTCTTATAATTTTACCAATAAATACCCAAGAGTCACATGCTGGAGTAAAACCTATCAGCTCAGATAAAAGGAAAAACCAGCTGATTTTGCTTTGAATTGGGCATCTCAGAAAGAAGACTTTCTTCCACAATCCCAAACAAACAGAAAAACAAAGAAACAAACAAATAAGATAAAGCCAAAACACCAAAGTCCTTCCTTAATACTTTTGTTTGTTAATATACCTGTTTTCTGGACTACTTCTAACTCCTTATGGTTATTTCCTGTCATGTACTTATTGGTTCTACCTCTTGACCCAAGGTTGATTTTATTTAATTAATGAAATCTTTGAGTCCACAGTGTGATCAATTTTCTCAAATCAAGGAAGAAAAGAAAGAAGGGAGAAAAGCATCTTGTGTCCCTTCAGTTAAACAATTTTGAGGATGGAGATATAAATCTTAACTTCTAGTTAACAGTTTATCCAACTGTTGTAGGCATGAAATGGTGGGCATTTGCTTACATTTCAAGGTCTCTGTGCCCTGTAGCCAAAAGTATGGCCAAGAACAGGAGGATAGTTTATTTAAAAATCAAAGGAGAGATTGGTGGATCAGCAGTTTGGGCTTTAGTTCCTACCACCTGCCTCAAGTAGTTCATGACTGCATGAACTTCCTGCTCAAAAAGATCAACATCCTCTTCTGGACTCCATGACCTTGACCCATGTGGCATACATTCATACATATATTCATATTTACATAAACAAAAGTGAAAAATAATCTTTAAGCATTTTTATAAGTTAGAAAACGGGTAAGGAATAAAAAACGTTATTCATGAGCCTCTGGGACCATGAGAGTTGTGATGCCAATGTGAAAGTTGTAGCTTTAATATCATGTTGTCTTCTACAACTGAATACTATGGACTTTGTCTTATATGTTTTGTCCTTTATATGTAACATTTTCATGAAAACTTCTAGTCTTCTTTTTTTTTGTCATTGGTTTTGCTTGTTTGATTGGCTTAGGTTTGTGTGAGTGAGTGTGCATATGTATTTGTGTGTGTGTGTGTGCTTTCAACTTGATGCCTCTGAAATATTTTATTCTGTACAAGTTTCTTGCTTCAAATCTATGATAACTCTAAAATACACTTCCATAAATAGCTTTAAACTCAGTAGTGAATACTTCCATTTTGAAGCATTTTAAATGGATTAACTTATGTTTTTAACTTTTAAGAATATAAGATTACAATTTTTTATGTTAGACAAATCATCAAAAGAATCAAACTTATAAAATTCTGTGAAATATTCACAACTCAAAAA
Organism: Sigmodon hispidus; assembly: GCA_004025045.1. Taxonomy (NCBI): domain Eukaryota; kingdom Metazoa; phylum Chordata; class Mammalia; order Rodentia; family Cricetidae; genus Sigmodon; species Sigmodon hispidus. Next base: position 19,682 of record PVIH01005136.1, on the reverse strand, counting down.
GTTTTTCAATTAATAGATATTTCTTTCACAAAACATCTGTGTCATATAGATTTCCAAACTCAGACCTTTACAACACAGAAATATATTATGTTTATGGTCTTATTATCATCTTTTTGTTAATATAAATGTTAATATATACTTTTAATCAAAATGGTAAACAAATATGGAATACTTAAATTTGTATACAAATAGCAGAGTTTCAATTTTTATACAAATGACACTAGATTTCTATTAAAGTGTCAAAGGATAATTAGGACCCTCTGTGTAGTTACAAAATTTCACACTACTTAGTATTTCATACAACACTTTCAAGTCTTCTGCATATTCTAAATGTCTTGTTTTATAAAATTAATGGCATGCAATTATGTATAATATGCCTTTCTGGCTTCTACTTCTTTGATGGAAAGTGCTGTTTATCAGAATAATACTATAGAACAAACTTATGTGTAATTTTTGTGCCATTATTCCAGTACAATTTGGTGCCATGAACATTTTACAAAGACATTTAATTTTCAAAATATGCACCTCTTGTTAGTGGCTAGGAAAGAACATTTCATGATGCACTGGCTTGTGAAAAAAATGTCTGAAAAACAAATTGAGATGCATTAAAAGTATCATATAGGTCCACACTATACCTCCCACTCAGCATAATTATCTTAAAACTGGTTTCTTTAGATCATCAATAACAGCTTCCAGCAGCTGTCAGCAGCACACAATTACAAGGCACCAGATTTAATTTTAGCTGTTTTGTAGGTCATAAAATGTAGGACCTCAGGTGGAGGAAGTTTCATCCAGACTGCAGAGTATGTGGGTCCAAGAAACTTCAGGCCACAGAGGGTTCCTTGTTAAAATGCTCTAAGGCTTTCATCTAGCACAGTGACATTAACTGAAAGAGTACCTCATGGATCAACTAGATGCTTCCTTATACTGCTCCCACTGATGAGAAGAAGAAAAACAAATGGCCTGAAAGTTTACATCCCAGGACTTCCAGAATGACCAATTTTGATTCCTGTTTAGGACAACATAATCTAGGTCAAAGGCCAGAAATAACAAGTGTCTCAGAGAAATAATTCATGCTCTGATTTGTTGTTTTCATCTTTTCTTTTTACATAGATATTTAGTGAGCACAGCTGCAAGAATCTTTCCAATATCAGATATGTGATTGGCACTGAATATTCTGACTAAAACTCATGTATGGACATCAGGATGGAGGAAATATATGAACACCTCCTGACTAGAACAACTTGACCAGCTAGCTTGTTTCCATGCCTCAATCCAGTAAAGGCTTATTAATCCTCAGATAGGGACTTTTTAAGATAACCTATCCATGAGTGCTGCTTTTTCAACTCAGGAGCTCAGTTTGCTTCTAGTACCTTAAGCTCTAAGACATAATTACAATACCTTCTCAATATTACTATTCCTAAGTTCATATTATTCCTTGAACTTCAAATTTAAAGCAAATGAAAGCCACTGACCTGAAAAGGCTTTTTTTGATGGCTACTTATCTGTGACCCTAGACTTCTTCCTTCCTTATTATCCCATTTTCAGTCGATTGATCAGTAATCCATGCAAGTATGTTCATGTACCAATGTCCTATCTCTTTTCTTCTTTAACCTTATGTTATATATATCTCATATTTCTATGCTAACACTGAGTGATGCTTTCTAACTGTTATGGCATAAACAAGGAATGGGACATTCTAGTATTAACATCTTTATATATTTTTTCTGTATCCTCATATTCTGTAGATTGCATGCACATAAATCTAAGCTGCATGAGGAAAATTACAATGTAACTCTTTTGATCTTGCAGCTCAATCTAATTATGGGTTTCACTCTGAAAATTATTATGCTTTTCTTCTTATAGCATATTTTAAAACATAATATAAGCTTTCATATTATGCATTTGAGATGGGGCAAAAGGATTATGGACAACTTAGAGATTCAGTGCACAAAGAAGTCATGGCTCTCTTTGCCTTATATAAACAACAGAAATTGACATACTTCCTTGACATGTGAGACTTAATATTTACCCCATAGATTTTTATTGATTGAGTACAGCCTAGACTGATTTAAGTTAACAAGATCAAATTCAGAAAAAAAAAACAATTTTCACAGTAACAGCAGGATTGTAAGAACATGTTAGCAAGGATGATTAAGACAAATAATTACACTTTCCCTTAAGGTAGATGTGAGGAAGGAGAACATAGATATCAGAGTTACATTGGTAATTATAATTATGTCAAAATTCCATTTTTTTCATAGTAACTAATTAGGGGATAACAAACAAGATCCTCAGAGAATACTCTGGGAAGAAAACAGTAAGACAACCTAGGATTTTTTTTTTTGCATCTTCACTTCAGATCATAATAGAGACTTGACCATTTTTTATTTGCCTAACACATTTTAAACTCCTTATATATTTTGGTCCTGGAGCCTGACATAAATATAAACTATAATATGATGAAAAATGCCTCCCAGGAAAAAATAGCTATTAACCATTATACCATATTACCCCACCTGTTTCATTTTAGTATAAGGAATCACATTCATTTGTTCTTTGGTCTCTCTGATTCAACTTGCAAGTACCTACAGATTGCAGGAGTAAGTTTTTTTTTTTTTGGCTGTTTTTGTGCAGGACTTTACTACAATAATAACAGAGATGTTATGATAATAAGAGAAAGGGGGAAGGGGGAGAGAGAGAGAGAGAGAGAGAGAGAGAGAGAGAGAGAGAGAGAGAGAGAGAGCTAGCTCGTGGGAGAACAGAAGCAAGAAGGAGTGTCAGTGGTGGGAATTCTTAGACAGGGCTTGACATCAGAACTCAGGGGAGGGCGTGGCTTCAGAGGCTAGAACAGCATCTTAACAACCATGAATACACTGTCACCATGCCAGGTGAAAATTTCAGTTTATAAATTAACATTTTGTCTCTGTCATTTTGTAACTTGGAAATGTTTAGCAATCTACATTTATAATTCTTTTTTTTGAATTAATTTATTCTTTTTTTCTTCTTTATTTAATTTTGTATTTATCAAGAAAAACAGTAAAATGAATTTAAAATGCTGATAAGTTAACAGTAACTATAAAGAAGATAAAAATCATAAGCATGACTTATCAAGGGTGATAATGCAAATAAGATTGCTACACATAAATTTACTTTGTGTTCAGCTTTCCCTCTGAATTTTTTTTTCAATTCTTGTATATCCTTATTCAAGGTCCCTTCCCCCTCCCGCCACATCAGGTCATTTTTTCTTCTCCACAACTCCCCATCCCCTCCCTGGGCAGGGAGCAGACAGTCCTATGGTCCCACTGACCCAATAATGCTTGGATCAGTCTCCAAGGAATAAGTTCTTAAGAAGTGATTCTTCAGTTTATCTCAGGAGGATGCAAATAAAGGCTTAGTTAATATTCTTGATGGCTGAATAATCATGACCATCAACTGTCATGTGCCCAAAACTGTACAAAGTTTAATAGTAACATAAAGTGACTCTTTGAAATTAGGAGTTCACTTTCTAACAACTTTTTAAGGTTGTTAGAAGAAAATGTCTCTTGGTAGGTGTAGTCATTTTATATCTTGTTAATTTCCATTCCTGGTGCATGATCCAGTAGATGACAAGACTCTTCCCAGTCAATGTTTGCAAGTTATGAGGAGGATAAATGTTACGGATATGACCTTCCTTCAGTCAATGCTCTATTTTTATTTCTGTCACTGGAAAAAATATCCTGACCAAAAGCAAGTTAGGATAGAAAGAGTTATTGTGGGGAAGTCATAGAGGAAACTTAAAACATCACATCTAGTCAAGAGCAGAGAGAAATGAATGTATTTAATGCTGTGGGCTCATAAGTTTCTTTACTCCTGTACAATAGGGTCTATCTGGGAAAATGGTGCTCACTACATACAGAATGGTTCCTCCTACATAAATTAAATATTATGACAATATCCTACAATCATACTTACAGGCCAAGCTCTTCTAGGTAATTCTACAACTGAGTCTTTCTTTGAAGGTGACTTTGTGTGGTATCAAATGGACAGTTCAAAACTAATCATTACACTAGACTCAACAATGAGTCTCTTTTCAGTCTATCCCAATGATTTTTTTTTCAGAATGTGGAAGTTGATAACAAAGCTAGAGAGTTTTCTTAAGTTACAGAATGCTGGTGAAAGTTACATGAGTTTTATAAAATATAAAATATCCATAACCTTATACAATCCTGTGTGTGTTATAATATGAGGTTATTGAAATGTATACATATATGTATATATGTACATATAATATGAAATACTGAAATGTCTAGATTCATAGTTAATACATGATATCAAATCTCTATTTTAATTAATGAAGTTCTCTTAAGCTATTGATCTGTTCTTTACAGCATTTACCTGAACTAGCTTACAGAATACAAAGAATGAATGTTCAATAAATGTAAATATTTTGAAAACTAAATGTTAAAATTATCAAACTATTTTTGTCTGAGATTTAAATAAATGTTACACAACATCAATATTATATGATTAATTATATGATTATTTGAGTTATTAAAATGACAAAGCTTTGAAGCCGGTGACAGAAGAACAGGGAGACTAGATGAAGAGCTAATATTTTGATTCTTGGTGTCCAGCATCATCTAGAAGATTTTATGTGACAGTTTGCAGGTCCTAATGCTCTGATAAGTCAACTGTCTTCTTGATTAAAGAAGTCCTGGAGGCTGCAAGTAGTCAGACTCTAACCGGAGCACATTTTTCAAAGTAGAGAAACAGCACAAAGATAAATATCTTGAATGCTTCCAATGAAGATACATGATTAGCAAGATCTTGATCAAGGCGAGGCAAAGGCACAAATGATAAATGGTTTTTCCAAGGATATGGAGTCTTCCAGTAGTCTCGAAGAATAATAGGGACTAAACTCTGAATTGATATTGACAATTAAAAGTATAATGATAAAATGTTGGCCACTTGCATGGTCTAAGAGTGAAGTATAGACAAAGGAAAAGTTTCTTATCTTTTTTGCTTGTTTGTTATTTTATTTTATACAATTTATGAAAGTTCACTTTTCAGACATTAGGTAGCCATCCACAAGATATTATATGGACAGACAACCATTACTCATTAGTGGTTTTTCATCTTGATAAGAAAATTATTGCTAAGATCTAAGGCACTGTAATTTTGATTCATTTTAAACAAACACTATGGCTCCTACAAAGAACTTAAATCTGAGAGAGTGGACCACTATTATTCAACCTGTAGACAGGTCAAATATGTTTCCTAACTTTCTCCTTCTGGAAATCTATGGAGAAGGGACCTCACACTTTGGTCTTGACAGTTCAATAGCTATCAATGTTCAGAATATAATGCAGGGGTCATCATTCTCAAGACAAACCTTGTAGGCCACAGGAGAAAATATATGAGGAGGAGTCCAATATGCTAGATGAAGATGGAGAGAGCTACTTAAGTGTGCTTATAAGGGTCTTAAAACTCCTTGTCAAAATAGAAAACAAATTCTCTAATGGGCTTTGATTAGGATACTGTAGCATGTCCTTTGTTACATTTTTATCTGGTTGTCTGCCTAGGAGTTACAACATTAATCTTTCGTGTGAACTCAGGCCTGTTCTCTGGGTGATAGAACAATTTATTTTGCTCAAAGAGCTCCAATTTCTCTTCTGTGTGACTTTTCTCCTGTAAATTTATTTTTTTCTCCTTTGTTCCTTTAAAAAAAATACTTCCATTCCTCTCCTTATCTGACTATTAATCTCTATATCTTGACAAAAGTGGAACTACCAAAGTATTACAGGTCTTTGAGATAAGACCATTGGAGTCATAACCTTCCTGTTCCTCTGTCAAGACAGATTTTTAAATTACTTCTCTAATGAAGGTAGGGCTATCTCTTCAGAGGAGGGAAATTATGACATCAGTAATAAAGTATTTTCTGAAGTTCACCTATTTTCTGTTACAAAACTAAGAACCTGAATGCCCCCAGTTTAGGACAGCATTAATGGCTATTGCCTTTCCAGACTATAGTTTTGGAAGTTATGTTTCCTCTGTGCTCAACGACTCCCAACTTTCCCCCTGTTCCATTCCTCCATGTCTGCTTCCTATCTCATGCTCAGGAAACAAAAGCTCAGAGAAGTAATGCAGCACTTATTTTCTGTAACACACAATTATCTTTTTATTTTCACTTCATTAAGGTACCCAGTAAAAACACTGACTTAATCATTTCTTTCTATAATTAATATGTTCTAAATGTTCATTGTTGTTTTTATGACTGGTTATAAAAGTGAACTTTTATAACACTTAGGACTAGATCACATAGTCTAAAAACGATGTTCATTGGATACACAATAAATTCCTTATATACATCAGAAGCAATGAGGGATGATTGTATTCCAAAGCACATTGTCTGGTAAAACACTACTTCCTTAGTTCAGCACAATGTACTTAATAAACCTTTAGAATGCTGGGCACTTGTTAAATAATATTCAAGTTTATGTTTGGTTCATCTTTGATAAAAAATAAACAGAAAGCCCAATTTAAGATCAAAATCTTAATGAAATCCTCATGGTTTTATGTGACATGCAGCTTTGGAATACAAATTCCCAAAAATTCTGCTGGCCTGGGACTTTTCAGCCACAGGCTAGACCTACAAGTGGCCAGGGTCACTAACCTCCTGGCTAGGTTTTTCTTCAGGAGTTAGCCTCCAGACATTTCTACCTTTTAGACAGTTCTCACCACATTTATTTTTTCTCTTCAATCACCTGGGTGAGATTTTCAGACATCAACTTCCTTCTTTTGGTGGGTTGTATTTATTTCTGGACCCCCTCCTTGAGCTGCTGCCACACTAGGTAGATGCCTCACTTCACAGTTAGTTGAAATATTGTCAGCAGATTTGCTAAGTCAATTTAGAATCTTTATAAAAGGTAATTAGTTTAAGACAGAGAACTTTTATTCCTCATTAAACAATGGGAAATAGTGTTACCATTATAAAAAGTTTTGTCTCTATTTGATAATACTCTAGACAGTTTGAAAATTGAAATATTAAGGGAAAGGATAATCAATGTAGATGAGATTAACATGTATATAATAAATATTGTTTGATCATTTTTCTTTTAGTACTAAAATATGTTTTTTAATATGACTGCCAAGTTGACTGATATGAGTGCCAAGATACAAGTATTAGAAAACTTTGTTAAGACAGATATGGAAATATTCAGATCGAGACAGAAGAATTTATGGAAGAACAGGTCTCAACATTGCTTTATAAGGTAACAGAAAAACAGCCTAAGACTTCCATACAGCCAACCTTAATATACCCAGTATATGTCTTATAAGAACTGCCAAATGATAGAAACCATAAAAAAGAAATAGACTTCGGTTCAAACAATAGATTTAAGGAGATGCAAAGAAGCAATAGTTTCATATTGGAGGCACTCACCATTTGTAAAGCAGATGTTAAACTAATCATCAACTTGTAAAAGAATTATCTCTGTGAATTCTTGGAGGTTTCCCTAGCACCAGGTCTCTTTCCAACTCTTGGCTTCCTCTGTTAACATCTCCATCTCTCTTTTTTTTTCACTCTTTGTTGTTCCTTTCATCTTCTCTCATGATTTGTTCCCATGTCTTCTTGGTTGCAACCCCTTATGATCCCAGTTAGCAAAGGAGATCTTTTCTATTTTTCTCTTCCTAGGGGAACACCTCAATGTTTCTCTTAAGGTCAGGACATCCCTGGCTATGTCTCCAACCAATAGGGAAGGTGGTGTCTAGACAGGATTTCCTTTTAATCAATTGATTAACTATCCCAAGTGCCATCAAAAAACTTACTTTCAACAATGAATAGAGGTGGAGGCAGAGATACATGACTGAGCACTGAGCTGTTGGTCCAGCTGAGAGCTGGGAAGGAGAGGTTGTATGAGCAAGGGGATAGTGATTACTACGAAAATTCCCACAGTGATGTCTGGCTGGAGCTCTGGAGAGATCACTGAATCAAGAATGACCACTGGGGAAACATTGTGAAAAGGAGCTAGGCCCTCCAAGGATAGGCAACTGTCCATTAATATCAGTATGTAGAGCCTCGAGGACAGGGATCTGACTGTGGTTCTGTGCACGGGCTGGTACTTCAGAGCCTATTGCCTTCAGAAGAACACCCAACCCAATCTTGATATTAGGATGAAGAAATTGGACTTGCCTGGAATGGATGCTGAGCTGATCCACCTTGGGACTTCTTGCCCTTTTCAGGGAGAGAATGGGGAGGAGGAAGGCTGAAGGCAGAATGGGAGGGGTTGGGAGGGGAAAGGAAGGAGCAGCAAGGGGACACAAGGATAAAAACGACTTTATTTTATAAATAAAAAAGCAAAAAATGAAAAAAAGAATTATCCCTAAAGACTAGACAGATATGGTAACAGCATAAACAGTGTTATTGCTAAAGGCTAGAAAAAAATGCTGAAAAGAAGAACTAAGAGTCAGAGTTTATTTTTTAAAAAAAGAAAAAAAAAAAGAAGATACCAAAATAATAGGATAAACAGGTAGATTATTGAATCTACTCTAAAAAGAAAAAGAAAATATGACTATGATTAGGACATAAGCATAGATTATTAAATCTATTTTTAAAATCAACTACTAGGTTTAAAATATTTTATATTGGCTTGAATTTTTATGTATTATATACAAGTTGTGGATATAGATGCAAAATTGAGATTAATTTTGTTATTGTACATATGTTTCTACTCTTATTCAAAGTATAATACCTATATAGTTCATCTAACAAAGCAACATAAATGGCTAGTGCTTTAAAGTTATTATTACTAAATAATTATAATATAAAAATGCAAATTAGTAGTTAGTCATTACAATCAAACTTACAGTCATATTGAGTATATTTTCAAGGTCAAAGAGATATATTTTAGATAGACAGGTCATTTTTAAATATTTCAGAGATCTTCACAGTATAGAATTTAAGATATTTTAATCACATAAGTTTTTTATTATTTTTATGACAATGAGACATATCTTCTCTTGATAACACTAATCTAATCCAAAGAAGTAAATGGACTCTGAAGAAACTCCATATGGCGTTCATTTTCTTTGTGGCAATAGTTAGCCACTGGGCAAGAAAATTCTCTTGCCTCAACTGGTGACAATATGCTATCCAAAATGAACAAGCAGGACAAACAAAAAAGGATTGCCAAACTTTGCAAAGAAAAAGTAGGAAGGTCTTTAATAATATCCTGCTTCACAGATAAGTCTATCAAGTATGCTAGGCCTGTAGGTCAAAGATTGATACCCTAATGCAACAGAGGAACCTTGGTCAACTGTTCAGAAAGCCACCTCTTTAAGTCACTTCTTATATTTTTTGAAAGTCACTTGATTGCATTTTCTGTTTAATCAGTTAATACTACTTTCTTCTTGAATCTCTGAGGGAGCTGAGGACTAGATAGCTACATTTTTTTCTAGTTACAAATTCAGAAAAGGAACTCCCTAAGAGGTTTAAAGTATATAAGTTTCAGAGACACCAAAAGATAGTTTTCAGTTGCTAATATCAGTTAGTGAATTATGCACAACACATCAGTCTCACCAAAATAGAATAAATGATAAAACATTTTTAATTTGTCAACTGTTAGTGAACTGAATATCATTGATATAATTATTTCTTGTATATATTATATAGTTATTACACTTATTGTATACAGTTTTTCTTATATCAGTTATAAGCGTCTTTTTAATTTATGACACAAAATAATTAGGTGGTGATATATTTTATATTTAAGAAAAGAAACCTGAAATAGCAGAGGACAGTGCCTTTTATGGAGCCAAACTATGAAGGTTAGGAAGTGGTGACCCATGCCCTTAATTCCAGCCTCAGGAGAAAGAGATCATCTAGATCTCTGTGTGTTCAAGGGCAAACAGAGCCAAGTGGTAATGGCACACACCATTAATCCTTGCACTAAGCTTATCCTCTGTTCTCTTCCAGCTGAGGACTGAGATGCATTCAGTTTGAGAATTCTTGAAAATGGGGTCAAGTCTTTTTTATCTAAGGAGTTGACTACATAAGAACTGGATATGGCTTGTCTCTCAAGCTGTTATTTCAGCTTTTCCTCAATATCTGGCTTCAGGTTTTTATTATAATACCAAATAAAATTAGTGCAATAAAAACATTCTTAAGTACTTAAGTATTTAATTACTCAATAGCTGTTCAACATTAATGAACAAGAGAAACTTTCTAGAATTCCTTAAATTGAAAATTCTCAAGCCCTATTCTACATGTGCTAAATCTAAGTGGCTAGAAGATAGATAGGTTGGTAAAATCAGATGGCTAAATTTGGTGAAATTAAACAGGTCATTCTTTCTAAGAATTCAATAAATCCCAAAGTGGCAGATACTTTGTGTGTAAACCATGTAATAATAGCTAATGTGATCACAGGTTTCTCAACTACTTAAGGTAAAATAGTGCTTAGGTTGCTTTCCTAACAAATATTTGTTGCAAATTGTTTTGTATGTGTTAAGGATGGATGATATGTATGTTATAAAAATATGTCTGAAAGACAAAAGTGCTAAGTAGAATCATATAGCAGCTTTTAATGTGTGAGTAGCAGACATCTATATTTCTATGACACATCTTACATTTAATTTTACAAAAGTGACTACTTCCATATTTTTAAAGTTTCCACTGTAGATTCAAAACATTATCTTCTTTAGTTTGTTGTGCTATGAGATAGCACATTTAATTTCATTTAGATGGGAACACTGATCAGTTGTGTAGCAGTAATGAAGAAAGAAAACATAAAATGAGTGTGAAAAAATAATTGTCATTATCAGACCAAGCTAGATCTTCAGGAAAAAATGTACACACAGGAGTCATTTAGGTAAAAAAAGGCTTATTTCTAATATGAATTTAAACATCAGATAGAATGAAAACTTCAAAAGATATCAGAAGTAAGTTCTTGGTGACTGGGTGAGGGATTAAAATGTAAAATGCATCAGGAGTTAACAATAATTGATAACCACCTAAAACAATAAGATTATATTTCTACCATGCTATGATATTATCATTGGCTTAACACTCAATTCAAATATGTTATCTTGCAAATTGAAGAAATAAAAAGAATAGACTCTAGATTAAAGTTAACTGAATTCATCTTATTTAAAATGATAAATTGTTTGAGGCTTGAAAATTAGACACTGTACCTTAAAATAGTTTTCTTTGAATTTTTTAAAATCATACTTTTTTTAGTTTTTTATTATCTTCTTTACATTCAGTACTAAAGGTGAAACACACATTTATAAAAATTGGAAATGATACAGGTTACAAAATAAAATTTAAAGCTATACCATAATTAAAATCTCTCTGAAAATATTAAATAAAAAAATTATGTAGCACAAAATTCAAAAGCCTATGAGATGAATTGAATTTATTTTGGAGAAAATCCTCCTTTTGTAGAATCACAACTGGAAAAAGAATGATATTGGACTTATACTCTACAGATCTGGTAAGATGTAACCAAATACAATTGAATTTCAGAAAAAAAAATCATGTAATAGCACTAATTCTTTTTATTGTCAAAGTATCTTAAAACAAAAATATTTATTCATGGAGTTTATATGTGAATTAAGAAGTAGCAAATGGAATATAAATTTTTAAAACACTGGTGTAGTGTATAAAATTAAAGCTAGTAAAAAAAGATTCTGTATTCTTTACCACAAAATAAGTTTCTGTCTAATAAAATCTAAAAATAAGAGACAAATTACAAATTTACAGAAATACTTTTATCACATATGTTAAATGAGATTTTTATTACAATGTTTTCTCATAGTGTACACTAGTTATCTATAGAAATAAGATATGCTCCTATTCTCTCTAGTAGAAGTCTGACAGAAACAGGGTAGAACAAAGAACATATAGATAATAAAGTATATTTTTGGACAAGGCCACGTGTATTTTACTCAGATATTCTTGATGGAAGTTACATATATCACCTATATGTAGCATATGAGAAATGATGACATCTACAGGAGGTAAAATAACTTTACAGTTAAATATTCTTTTTTATTATGAATCAAGTCATATTTTTTATCCATGCATCCCCTTGTTAAAACTCCCTTACCCCTCCTGCCCCTCCCAGTCACTGTCTCTTCTCATCTCCTTATCTCCTCCCCAGCAATGGCAGGAGGGCCCAAGGTCCCAAGGTGGCTTAGTTCAGCATCCACTCCAGGCAGATCTGCTTTCTTCACACCAACATCAAGACTGTGTCAGATGTTCCTCTGGAGGGAATGGGCTCCAAGGCGCTGATCCAAGGTGTTTGAGATCCCAAGCTGTACAGTGATTGTGGTTTGCAGTTTGGACATGCTTTGCTTTTTATTTAAAGTCCACTAATGAGTGAGCACATCCCCTGCTTCTCTTTCTGGGATTGTGATACGTCACTCAGGAGGATATTTTCCAAATCCATCCATTTGCCTGCAAATTTTAGGATATCATTTGTTCCTACTGCTGAGTAGTACTCCATGGTGTAGATGTACCACAGTTTGTTAATCCATTCCTCAGTTGAGGAGCATTTAGGTTGTTTCTAGGTTCTTGTTATTATGAATAATGCTGCTATGAACATAGTCGAGCTAATGCTTTTGATATGCTAATGTGTGTCTTTAGGGTATATACCCAGACAGTTAAATATTCTAACACACACAAATGATCATCAATACCTACTTACAAACATAGTTTGAATACTTATTTTTTATAATTTATAAAAAGGTCTTCTTATAATCCATGTATCCCCCCACACCCCATCCCTTTCCTCCTTGCAATCCCTCCCAGACCCCCTCCCCATCCCTGAGTCCCCAAAAGGGTAAGAAGTCCCAATGTGAGTTAGTTCTGCTTGACACATCCACTACAGGCAAGGCCACTTTTTTCATCCCAATATCAAAATGGGTTAGGTGTTCCTCTTCAGGGAATAAACTCCAAGGTGCCAGTCCATGCACAGGAACACAGTCTGATCCCACCCCTCCAGGCTCCACATACTGCCCATACCAATTGACAGTTGCCTACCATTTGATGGCCTAGTTTCTTTTCCTGATGGTTCCCCAATGGCTGTTCATGATTTAGTAAGCTCCCTAGAGCTCCAGCCAGCCATCACTGTGGGAATTTTCTTCATAATCCCTATCCCTTTGCTCATACAGACTCTCCTCCCTGGCTCTCAGCTGGACCAGGAGCTTAACCCAGTACTCATTCTTACATTTCTACCTCCACCCCTATTCGCTCTTGGATGTAGGTCATTTCATGATAAGAAGACATTATATCTACCTACTCTATAAAATAGCGAGTGAGTAATCACTACTCACATTAGTGTCACTAGGGTATATGTTTCCACCTACATTTATCTCCAAACAAAATAACTTAAGAGCTTTATTCTCTGTGCTTGATCATGTAGCAACAGAGTACAGGAAACTATCTTAGGACATGGGACTTGCCATGTTGCTGTTATCTGAGTGTTGGACAGACCCATAAAACAGAAACAAAAGATATTTATCAATGAAATTCTGTGTTTTCTTTCAAGGAAATTGCAATCATTGGCATCACACTTGTATCTCTCAAGTAAAAGACACTGTACAGGATTTAACAAAATATTCAGAAACTCATTTGCAATAAAATGTTTTTAAAATGAGCAGCATTTGTCATAAATGCCTATGAAAGCCTCAATTCATGGAATGGAAGGTGTCATTTTGTGGAGAGCTGCCTGCAGCCACACCTTAAAGATGGCTCTGGCTTCCGCCCTCCACCTTCTACATGGTGAGTGCTCTCAATGACAAAACATTTCCATATATGGCTAGGCTGAGGATCTGGCTCACTTCCGCGTACCTGGACCTATAGGTAGTGCCCATGTGGTGTACTGGGGTTGGCTACCCAGAGGCTGTTTTAGGCTGCGGGTGGGATTCCCCCGGAGTTAGAAGAAAGTCAGAATCAGCCATCATCAGAAGTCAGAAATCAAGGTTCCTGAATAAAACTGCTGGAAAAAGAGCCCGGTGTCTCGTTTTCCTTGCAGGACAAGGTTTCGTGCAACAAATGGTGGCCCGTACGGGGATTTCTACTCTCAATACAGGCTTAGAACTTTCAGTGGTCAGGGTGGTGCACTGGTAAGTCCTCAGGTAATGTGGGGATCCACGACAAAAGTGGGGAATAATTTGCTCTACATGGTAGATAAAGAGAGAGCGGGATAAGATTCGCTGAAAAGCTAATTCAAAGTAAAAGTAAAAACAGATTTATTGCAAAAGGCATAATTTTAACCATGGGTGCGTCCTCTTTGCACCCATTTTTTTTTTTGGCTCTTAAGGAGCTGCTTCATAGCATTTCCTGAGCCCCACTCTGTTTGCTGGCAACAGCAGAGCATTGTGGGTTCCTCTGCCATATTGAAAAGCAGCCAAGAGGGGCAGAGTCAGCAATTAAAGTGGTACAACATTTTAAAAGCTTTTTGCGTTAGAAAAATGATTAAGGATTCTCAATATAACAGATTTAGACTCTCAAAACCTCTAAACGGAGAAGGAAATAAAGATAAAAAAGCCACATATAGATGGCAGATAAACAGAGAGTCTGGATTCTAGTTATTGTGTCTTCTTTTAATTTTTTAACTTTTAATGAGCTAACTGCAGGGAGACAGTTGATTGTTGGGGCTGCTAAATTAAACAAATGCAAGTACTTTGAAGATGTCTTGACTTTGAAGTTTGTTTGTAAGGATATGTTACTTGGGAAAGGAGTTTCTTGTTTTGTCTCCACAGAGGATCATAACCTGTGGATTAGTTCTAGGCAGGTGTGGTTCCATTTGCCAAGGCCACCTGAAGATGATAAGAAGCTGTCTTGGGGATTAGTGCTGCAGTGAGGCAGTGGAGGTTGGCCAGGCCGCCTTAAGGTTTTTCTGAGTCAGCTCCGCTTGCTTGCAGCGGGAGAGATACGCAGGCTCCCTCGCCATAAAAAAGAAAAAAAAGGAAGGAAAAGGGAGATCCAGATAGAGAAGAATGCTGCAGATTCCCAGCATGCCAAGCTGTGCCTTCGGCTCCCCCTCCACTTCGGAAGATGGGGATGGCAGTTTAGTGAGTGCTTTCAGCCCCGGGGCATGGAAGGCAGTCAGAACAGAGTTACGCTTAGTTTACCCAGTGATTGGAGTGGGCTTGCATGAGAATGCTTAAGCCCAGAACAGTATCTAGAAAGGACAGTGTTAATGTATTGCATTTTTTATACTTCTTGACCTGAGAGGACAGGCCTGATACAGGTGAAATGCTAATGATGTCTTTAAATTAATTCTTAAAAGAGTACGAATGTAGTAAGTGCATGAAAAGTTTTGATTAAGAATCCAGATGCCTCCCAACACTCGGGAGATAGAGATAAATGGATCTCTGTAGCCAAGGCTACACAGAGAAGCCTGTATTATATCTAGCTTTTCCCAGCATAATGTTTTGACGGTCAAGTACATAGCATGTGTTAGTAAATGCTATTGCATGAACTATATATTGCATTTTATTTACAAACCTGTAATAGGGGAGTACATATTTTTATTTATCTTGGTTAAATTCCAAGAAGTGAGATTGCAGAGTCATGTGGCAGTTTATGTTTCTTATATACTTGAGAAACTGCCAATGTTTTCTGAAAAGGCTGTGTTCTGGACTTTAGTCCCTGGTATAGCCAGGACAATAATATTTCTGCCAGTGTGGCACAAGCCCTGGATGTACATAAGGGCATTAATATTCAGCTAAAAGGAGGCTTGATGGTGGTCAACCAAAGGATTGACCTGGTTCAAGAGCAAATTGACACCCTCTGGAAGTTTGCCCAACTTGGCTGTCAGTGGAAATATGCTGGACTGTATGTGACTAGTATACAATATGGCAATTTTACCTGTGCTGCAAACTTGTCTAAGCAATTGTCTAGTTATCTTTTATACCTAAAGATATAGGTATAAAAGATGGGAGAATTCGACAACCTGATGGAGCAGCTGAGGGTGGCTATCATCACAGTGAACTTGACCCGGGTGGACGCTGGACTGGCGGAGAGATTGTCCTCGTGGATCCATGATGCCATGAACCATCTTAAAGAGTGAGCAGGTATAGGAGCCTTGACGGGCCTTCTGGCGTTCACCTCCTTGGTATGCCTGTGGTGCATTTGCCGGATTAGGCTTCCCAGTGTCACAATGTAGCCATGATTATTCAAGCCTTTACAGCCGTTAAAGCAGGACAGTCCCCTTATGCTTGACTGGCTACCTTAAAGGATTAATTTTTCTAAGCACAGGATGTGAGGCTTGAGCACTGCACTTGGAACCCGTGGAGACTTGGGCCCCAAGAAGAGCATGCCTGATTGCATGTGGGTTGATACCTTGCATCCCACCTCTGTGAAAAAGGGTATCAGATGGGTCTGGTACTCATCGGGTGGATGACACCCGAGTGAGGATCAGTGCAATGTCCCTGGTCAACTCCACAGAGATCAGGCCTCTAATCTTGCCTGTTGCTATAATATAAATATAATATATATAAGGGGGAACTGTGGAGAGCTGCCTACAGCTGCACCTTAAAGATGGCGCTGGCTTCCGCCCTCCACCTTCCACATGGTGAGTGCTCTCAGTGACAAAACATGTCCATATATGGCTAGGCTGAGGATCTGGCTCGCTTTCCCGTACCTGGACCTATAGGTAGTGCCCACGTGGTGTACTGGAGTTGGCTGCCCAGAGGCTGTTTTAGGCTGCGGGTGGGATTCCCTGGGGTCAGAAGACAGTAAGTCAGAATCAGCCATCATCAGAAGTCAGAAATCAAGGTTCCTGAATAAAAGCTGCTGGAAGAAGAGCCTGGTGTCACGTTTTCCTTGTGGGACAAGGTTGTGCGCGACACCATTTAACTTGTGAAAATGTAACAGAGCAAGTTGTAATTTAAAGTTCTATTCAGTTCTCCCTACATTTAGCATATATAACTCAAACTTGTGTTTCATAACAGACTTCTATTAACTCCTGGAGAGGGTTTACAGAATGGAGAAAGGACACCTAGAAGAATCTGAAAATCTATATAAATTCTGTGCATCAAACCAATTCTACATACCAGCCTACCTGAGATCTCACCTAGTGCCTCAGCACTGAAGTTCTGATGTGGCAAAACAATATGCAGTTATTAGTGAGCAGTGTTCAGTCTATAGGTGATACCCTGTGTGACATCCTGTGACATTGCTTCAAACATTTAGGAGGTTATTGCTCATCACATATTTAAGGTGACAAGGTCCAGGCACTATGGCAGACAACTCACAGATTTCATTTAATCATTAGTGGGATCCTGTGACATAATCTTAGAACCTCAGTTTTGATTATTTGAATTTATTTAATTTGTAAATCCTGAGTCAAAGGAAAGTTATTTTTCAAGGATAAGGTAAATACTAGAATCTGAGAAAGTCAGAAATTTTCATTGTGCTCTTCTTTTCAGTTAGTAAAAACGTACCTTTTTTTTTTTTTTTTTTTTTTTTTTTTTTTTTTTTTTTTTTTTTTTTTTTTTTTTTTTTTTTTTTTTTTTTTTTTTTTTTTTTTAGTAAGGATAAAATGTACTGACATGGACAGTATCTCCTCTTAAGTGAACCTTCTATAGAGTGTCTAATGCAGATTCAGGCAGGCTCTGTGATGCTTCCATCTTTTGAGATGCTGTCAGACCTGCTCACTTCATTCTGTGGGTTGTGTTCTGGTATCTTTCACCTGCCTGTCTCCTAAAATCTCTCTTCTTTGGACTTTCCCAAGCTCTGCCTAATGTTTGGTTTGAGTATCTGCATTTGTTCCTTGGTGGAAAAGTTGCTGTAGAAAGCCTCTCTGATGGTGACTGGGCTAGGCAACAATCTATGAGTATAGAAGAATATCATTTGGAATCATTTCACTGACTTCTTCTTTCCAGTCCTATTTGGTTCAATCCCAGATCTGTCTTGCTGCTAGTTCCTGGTTATCTAGGCAGTGTTGGGTATGGGCTCTATCTTATGGCCTAGGCCTTAAATTAGGTCAGTCATTGGTTGGCTATTCTCTGAGCCACATTCCCCCACTACATCTTGCAGACAGGGTAGGTTGTAGGTAAAAGTTTTGTGGCTATTTGGTGTCCCATACTCACCACTGAGAACTAAGCTAGCATACAGAAGGTGCACAGTTCAGTTCCCATATCCTCCATTACTAGGAGCCCTCACTAATATCACTTTCATAGGTTGCACAATGTGTCCACTGCTCTAGACCTCCATATCGTGCCCTAAATGCCCACCTATTCCAGTTCTCTCCTCTTACTCTTTTCATAATCTTTTGTTGTCCCATCCTCACCTGCCCCAGGAAAGAACTAGCCCAGAGCCCTACAACTGAGCTGTATTCATAACTCTAGTTCATCATCATTTATTCTTCTTTATGACTTGAAAAAATAAATCACGTACTTGTTATAACTGAGAGATGAATTGGGTTATACAAATTCATAAATCATGTCATAAACTATAAACTAAATAGATGAGTTTTATTATCTCTAGTCCTCACTTTAATATGTTTTTGAGTTCTGAAATGTAATATTTTCTAGTCTTTACAAGAAATATCTAATTTTTAAATTATCTGCATTACTTATACCAAATACATACTGCTGTCTTTGGGCCAATAATGTTGAATTAACAAAAAGTCCCTCTGAAATAGCAGAGTGACATGCATAATCTCAATAAAGTTTCATTTAGAAAAACAATAAGAAGGAGATAAACATTATATGGAGCATGATCTTGGAGACTACAAAATGGCTGAAAAATGCATTTCATGTGTTATATACATTTAATCTGGTGCCTGAGATTACAATGGATGCTGACTGGTATGAATTGCAGACCCAGCCAGTTCTCATTTAAATGTGGAGAACAAAACTAAATAATATTTACAGAATATTTACTTTAGAGTCACAAAATAAATTATTAAATTTTAATGGTTTTCTCTTAAAAAGTAAACTTAAAGTTATGGATATTTATAAATTGTTCTTTAACTACAGGGTTGTATCTCTGAACTAAGACTTTTACCCACTGCTCATATATTGGTGATGTCTATACCTTTGTCCTCCTATAATGAGTCAGATTAATTCTATCATAATTATACACATTTAGAGCACAAAGTAAGAAGGGGCATTCAAAGAAGCTAACTCTAGTTCATATCACACATGCATAAAAACATGATCCTACAGACCAGCAAGTGCCTTTCATATATCACAGAAGCAAATAGCAATTTTGGCCACCACCATTACATGAAACTTCAACATACATAATGAATAGAATGAGGAAAATCTAGTAGTCTTTTTTTCACAGGTGGAAGCTGATTAGATACTACAACTTATTCATCTAGGAAGGGTCAGTGTGTGTCATAAAGCAGTGATGAGCTAACATATAGCAAGTAAATGATATCAGAATATCTTTGATCCTTATATCCTAAAATTCACAGGCAAATGGATGGATTTGGTGAATATCCTCCTGAGCGAAGTCTCACAAACTCAGAGAGATAAGCAGGGGATGTACTCACTCACTAGTGGTCTATAAACAAACAAACAAGAAAAAAAAAAAAAGCCAAACATGCCCAAGCGGCAAACCACAACCATGGAACAGCTGGGGATCAGAAACACCCTGGACTGACCCTTTGGATCCCACTCCACCTAGAGGAACACCTGACTCACTCTTGAGGGAGGGGGGAAAGAACTGGATTTGGCCAGAA